>CAJQUW010015361.1:0-65561 GCA_907163375.1 Prostheceraeus crozeri | reverse complement strand
AACTTCACAAGAGTTTTGCAATGGAGATGTTTAGAGGCCACCCATGACAAGATAGCTAAGACTCAACCGATTGGCGTTCAAAGTGCTACGTTGAGAACTGTGTCAAATGCCCAACATGAGTTGCCCCAGCGGTTTCGGTCTAAAATATGACACACTCCCTTGCCACACTTATCACTACGGCATCATCCGCCGTCCCGAAGGAACACCCTATCAGTGGAATATTACATCAAAACTGTCCGTGTCTTGCTCGCTTTCAGTGAAAAGGCGCATACAACATGAGAAGACTGGCTCAGACATAATTAAAAATGCTTTCATTGACTTCAGCAGGGTCGAAAATCCCAGAAAACCTCCAAAACTAGTGAATTTAAATTTTTTTCAACTTTTTAGCACTACTTATGAAATGTTATAAGTAGTCTATCACTTAGGGCAGGTCAATAGCGACCGAACCTTTTTTGAATCAAGTCAAACGGACTTGTAGAAGCAAAGTTACAAGCCTTTAAAGTTTTGGAGTCTTTTATGGCCTGGAGACGAAGGCCATCTCCTGGCAAACCTCTAAGTCTGACGCCTTAGCTGAGTTCAGCAATGAAATTTTCTAAGTCAGTTTCTTACAGAAACCCGGAATTTGGAATGTCCGAAGCTATCATCGGAGCTCAGAGAGACGCTACCTTTGACAATCGCTCTCCTCTAAATGAAAATTCTCTGTCGGTTCCCCGCTTATATAGTTTGTGGCGATCAGCTGATGACGTAATGCTCATCATCCAAAAACGTAAAACCCGTCTATCTCCAGTTTTAGTACTCCGCTTGAGCTGGAAATTCGCCATTGCAATGTAGAATTTGACGCTGAATCCGAATCTGCTCTCCATTTTCCATCCGATGCTTCGTTATGGCTCTACAGCCCTCAGCCATCGCAAAAATTCTAACTCTGTCGTTTTTTCGAAAAATGATGAAAAATTTTTCTCTCCGATTGCTTTCAAATTTACCATGCCGATGCAGAATATGACGCTGATTCCAAATCTGGTCTGTGTTTTCCCGTCCGAGGCTTGCTTCACCCGCTAGAGCGATTTTCGTAAAAATTCTAACTCTGTCGTTTTTTCGCCAATGTCCAAAATTTTCAATAACGTCTCTCCTCTATACAATGGCAGATAGGAATAAGCCATGCTTTCCACTGAATCTGTCTCATTCTTAGCATTCAAATGAGCTACTGCACGACTTTCTACGATCTCTACCACCAAAGTTGGAAGATCGTTGCCGAGAGGGGGGGGGTTTAGCACTTTTTCTCTCCGATTGAGTTGGGAAGAAGTTCCTAGACACAAAACTGGCCAAAACGTCAGAATTTCACTCCATTTTCTTATCCGAGGCCTCCTTCCTGACGAAAAACGACTTTTCTCATCCCAAAACATCCAAACCCCGCCTTTTCCAACTCTGACGTTTTCCTGACATTTTTCTCCCTCAACCCAAGAAAATTAGACCAAACTGAGCTTTCCACTGCACTGCATTTGTCTCACTCTTAGCTTTCAAATGAGCTATCACACGACTTTCTACGATCTCTACCACCAAAGTTGGAAGATCGCTGCCGAGGGGGGGGTCAGAACTTTTTCTCTCCGATTGAGCTGGGAAGAAGTTCCTAGACCCAACATTGGCCAAAAATTCCGAATTTCCACTCCATTTTCCCATCCGAGCACTCCTTCATGACGAAAAACGACTTTTCTCATCCCAAAACATCCAACACCCGACTTTTCAAACTCTGACGTTTTCCTGACATTTTCCTCCCTCAACCCAAGAAAATTAGACCAAACTGAGCTTTCCACTGCACTGCATTTGTCTCACTCTTAGCTTTCAAATGAGCTATCACACGACTTTCTACGATCTCTAACAGCAAAGTTGGAAGATCGCTGCCGAGAGGGGGACGTCCTCGAAATGTTTTCTCTCCGATTGAGCTGGAAACATCCTTCCTCACCCAAAATTTCACGTAGATTCCAAATGTGGCCTCCGTTTTCCTATCCGATGTCTCCTTCATGCCGAAAAAACGACTTTTCTCATCCCAAAACCACCAAACCCTGCCTTTTTTCCAACTCTGCCGCTCCCCCCTTGCCTCTCAGGAAAACTCCTCCTGCCTTCCTTCCAACCCAACATTTCACGTAGATTCCGAATCTGAAACTCCACTCCAAACCGTCCTTCATGACGATTTCCGACTTTTCTCATCCCAAAAACCACCAAAACCCACCTTTTCTCACTCTATCCTTCCCACATTCCTACCCTTCTCCCTTCCGAGATTCCACCCCTTGCTGGAAAACTCCTTCCTTCCAGAGGGGGGGTTAGGAACAGTTTTCTTTTCACGGACCATTCCTCCCAGCACATCCTTGGCCATCTCCCTCACCTTCCTTCCAGAGTGGGGGGCTGAGTCAGCATGATGACTCATCGTTGCGCATTTTGCGCTTTATTTTGGCACGGGGTTACTACTAATATTTTACAAATGATGTTACAAAAACCCAAAGAAGTAAAACAATCTACTTCCATCAATTGCAGAAATCCAAATAAGAACATATGCCTTAATGAATAAGTAATTTATAAAATTGAATAAAAAACTGTAAGCATTTTTACATTAGAAGCACAGTCAGATTTCTGCACACGCGAATGCACAGAATATCAATAGCTGATTTTGGAGTTTTAGTGTCTTCCTTTTTAACATTACCACATTTTATTTTAGCAGTTTGGCTTAAAACCTTTAATTCAATACTAACAAATGCAACTTAAAATGAATTACAGCATCT
Organism: Prostheceraeus crozeri; assembly: GCA_907163375.1. Taxonomy (NCBI): domain Eukaryota; kingdom Metazoa; phylum Platyhelminthes; order Polycladida; family Euryleptidae; genus Prostheceraeus; species Prostheceraeus crozeri. Next base: position 62,790 of record CAJQUW010015361.1, on the reverse strand, counting down.
TGCTAAATATGATTTCAATGGAGCATTCAGAGAATTTTAATTAGACTTGAATTGATCTGTAATGGCTTGTGCGGGACATGCTCAGATTAATATCAGTTTCCCTGAAGGAACTGCGTTACTTGAAAGGCATTACAAATCTGTTACAACCCCAAAAACAATGAAAGACACCATTACTAGTTCATTGAAAAGCGCCTTCAACTTCAGTCAAGCAAAATAATATTTCATGATAATGAACTTAAATAGTGCAAAATTAATTCTAGTCACACATGGTATGATTAATGGTAGTGCTGATATTTTATTCCGTGATCGTTGCTATAGGCTTGCATGTGCGATGAAAGATTGCTCACTTATGTGAACCTGTTTAATAAATATCATTTTCGAGTGTTTGACAAGTGGGCCCTATATCAATTAGACGTTCTAGAGATTCATTACCTCTTACCCTAACGTCGATCGTGTGTGATGGCTCCTCCAAAGCGAAAATGTACCCTTATTTTTTGGTGAAGGATGGGGGGATTTTCCTGCCTGGTAGATACTGTAGAAAAACCGTGTGAAGCACATATCAGCAAGATGGGAGCAGCTGGGTCGTATGCATTCAACTTGAAGTGACATTTGATCAACTTTCATCGAAAATTATTGATGACTGATACAACAATAAATAGGTTCAGGAAAGCCTATAATGATCTATGATACAGGTTTTCATGGTTATGCAAAAATGAGCTTCAAACATCAAAGTCTCGTGCGAATACGCGTACGATTGCGCTTGCGAAGCAAGTTATGCGGGGAGGACGAAGAGAACTTTGGAAACTCGTGCGAAGGAGCATATCCCTAAGTGGGGCGAGGAAGAGAAAAGGCGTCCTCGGTCAAGACTACCTCCAAATTCCTCCATTATTCAACATCACCTGACCTGCAGTCACAAAGCGTCAAGGAATGCTTTGTGAGACAGGAGTTTAGCAAATTTGAAATTTGAATTCTGTGAAAGTGAAGCTCATAAGTCTGACTAAACCTACGTTAAGTACACAGAGAAAAATTTGTCTACTTCATGTCTTTATTTACCGTGATCTTTTTATTCTTCTTTTTCTTTGGCGTTTTAGGCTTTATACTCACAAACTCAAAAACTCAACGCTGTGTCACCTTTGGCATCAACCCTTCTATTATTACATTATTTCTTAGTTTTGCAGCAATTAGACAGAAATCCATGACTTTAAGTAGGAATATTTCTTTGTAACTTACACAATGGTTTCTCTATCTCCTGTTGTGGTTTCTACTCTTTTTGCAACTAACTTCATGATTAACTTTCAGTTGTTATTACCATTAAGGAGAGAGTGAACTTCTATGACATAAAATGATCAACTGGAGAGCATCATTAAATGTTTTCTCTTTAGACATCGAAATCCAAGTACTCGCAATCAGACGAATCTTCTAATCTTTGAAATATTCATCTTACCGCTATGTATCAGGGAACAAAGTTAAACGACTTCTATGTTTGGAACTTATCGATTTTTGTATCTACTTGTTGAATTGTTAATTAAGGCAGTTTCTGCAATTACCGTACTTTTCCGTAATAGCTGCCAGTCAAATAAGGCGTCATGGCATTTCCATTGTTAATTTCTCGGAAATCATGACGCGTGACGTTTTTCCTTCTCTAACCTTGTGTTGTCGACAGCCCGTAATAAGTCTATAGATGACCATCTGAGAACCAATCACAAAACACCTGCTTCCCTCTATTGTCAGACGGTAAAATTTCCAAGAATTATTGTCCACTCTGACGAACTTGACTACCGAATATCATTTTCTTAACTACACCGGTAAATTAAGTTTAGCAAGTTTACACTTCTTGGATAATCATTGAACTGTACAGTACAGTTCGTTGTATAATAGCATGTGCTTTGTTGCTGCGATATACTGCCTAAAATCAGATTTTTAATTTCATTTTTTCCTGATGACTCTCATTCTTTGCAGGATATTTTGGGTCGAAATAATGCTCACAACGGAGGCCAATTTATTCATCTTTGCGTGCTTGGCGATTTTGTTGATTGACAACATTCAAGCAGAAGGTTCTACGTGTACAATATGGACAACAAAAATTGATTGTTCAAATCAACGATTTACACACGTTCCAGAATATAAGGGATTGAAGTTCATAGAAAATCTTTTTATCGATAGAAACCATATACAGACACTGAATGATTCATCCTTTACAACATGGAGAACTAAATTGCAGAAATTATATGCTATGGAAAACTCCATGCGCTCCATCAGTCGCAACGCGCTCAGACCGCTGAGCGAACGATTGGAATACTTAGAACTCAGTGACAATCAATTGAAAATTGGAAACCAGTTTGAAGGCAAAGCTCTCCAACATTTATCAAATCTCGAATATTTGATGTTGAACAACAATCCTCTGGGTGATATTCCTGATAACTTCTTTGCTAATTTATCAAAGTTAAAAAAGCTATATATTCAGAATTGCTCGATAAGCTCTTTAAGTGAAAATAGTTTTGAAGGATTACAAAAGTTGAGGTGGCTTGATATAAGCCACAACAACATCACTAGAATGCATCCAAAAGCTCTGCAACATTTATCAAAACTTCATGATTACTTGGAGTTGAACAACAATCCTCTGGTTGATATTCCCGATAACTTCTTTGCTAATTTATCAAACTTGGAAATTCTATATATTCATAACTGCTCGATAAGTTCTTTAAGTGAAAATAGTTTTGAAGGATTACAAAACTTGAGGAGTCTTTATATAAGCAACAACAACATCACTAGAATGCATCCAAAAGCTCTCCAACATTTATCAAAACTCGAAAATTCCTTGTATTTGAACAACAATCCTCTGGGTGATATTCCTGAAAACTTCTTTGCTAATTTATCAAAGTTGAAATATCTATATATTCAGAACTGCTCGATAAGCTCTTTAAGTGAAAATAGTTTTGAAGGATTACAAAACTTGAGGAGTCTTTATATAAGCCACAACAACATCACTAGAATGCATCCAAAAGCTCTCCAACATTTATCAAAACTCGAATATTTCTTGGATTTGAACAACAATCCTATGGGTGATATTCCTGAAAACTTCTTTGCTAATTTATCAAAGTTGCAAAATCTATATAATCAGAACTGCTCGATAATTTCTTTAAGTGAAATAGTTTTGAAGGATTACAAAACTTGATATAAGCCACAACAACATCACTAGAATGCATCCAAAAGCTCTCCAACATTTATCAAAACTCGAAAATTCCTTGGATTTGAACATATTCCTGAAAACTTCTTTGCTAATTTATCAAAAAACTTCTTTGCTAATTTATCAAAGTTGAAATATCTATATATTCAGAACTGCTCGATAAGCTCTTTAAGGGAAAATAGTTTTGAAGGATTACAAAAGTTGAGGTGGCTTGATATAAGCCACAACAACATCACTAGAATGCATCCAAAAGCTCTGCAACATTTATCAAAACTTCATGATTCCTTGGATTTGAACAACAATCCTCTGGTTGATATTCCCGATAACTTCTTTGCTAATTTATCAAACTTGGAAATTCTATATATTCATAACTGCTCGATAAGTTCTTTAAGTGAAAATATTTTTGAAGGATTACAAAACTTGAGTAGTCTTTATATAAGCGACAACAACATCACTAGAATGCATCCAAAAGCTCTCCAACATTTATCAAAACTCGAAAATTCCTTGTATTTGAACAACAATCCTATGGGTGATATTCCTGAAAACTTCTTTGCTAATTTATCAAAGTTGAAATATCTATATATTCAGAATTGCTCGATAAGCTCTTTAAGGGAAAATAGTTTTGAAGGATTACAAAACTTGAGGAGTCTTTATATAAGCCACAACAACATCACTAGAATGCATCCAAAAGCTCTCCAACATTTATCAAAACTCGAATATTTCTTGTATTTGAACAACAATCCTCTGGGTGATATTCCTGAAAACTTCTTTGCTAATTTATCAAAGTTGAAATATCTATATATTCAGAACTGCTCGATAAGCTCTTTAAGGGAAAATAGTTTTGAAGGATTACAAAACTTGAGGGAGCTTAATATAAGCGACAACAACATCACTAGAATGCATCCAAAAGCTCTCCAACATTTATCAAAACTCGAATATTTCTTGTATTTGAACAACAATCCTCTGGGTGATATTCCTGAAAACTTCTTTGCTAATTTATCAAAGTTGAAATATCTATATATTCAGAACTGCTCGATAAGCTCTTTAAGGGAAAATAGTTTTGAAGGATTACAAAACTTGACGATGCTTGATATAAGCCACAACAACATCACTAGAATGCATCCAAAAGCTCTCTCTAAATTGACAAGTTTGCAGAATATTGAACTTGAAAACAACCCATTCCATTGTGATTGTGCGACATTGAAGTTGTGGAGCAATTGGAGCCTTACAAATTCAGTAGAGATTTCTGTAGATACTCCAACGTGTAAAACACCGCCACATGAAAGCAATGAACTACTTATCCGACCCCATGTAAGCTGTACATCTGTGAAGACAATCAAAACAAAGACAATCAGCAGCACTTCGAGTGAGAACATCCAAACTGCAAGAACATCTTCTAAGCTTCCATCTGATTCTACTCAATCTGCGGGGCCAACATCAGACTCGACCAACACCGCAAATATTGCTGCTGAATCTAAGCATGTTACAACTCCAGGAGCTGGTCAGAGTCTAACTTCTAGTGTTAAGAAGGAAAATAGTGAGAGCAGCAGTAACCCGACGACCACCACTCAAATTAGAAATGATGATGCTGTTCTTACAGTACATGAAGTCTCAATTTCGGTGGAGAAATTACCTGATTTCATAGAAATACTACCCGGCAAACCTATGTCATCGAAGTACGCGAAATATAAGATAATTTCTACAGTGATCTGCGGAACGATTGTAACAGTTTTACTTTTGTGGTATATGAAATTAACTCTGGATGAAGACGAGTATGAAAATGGCGAAGGTGAAGATGACATCCAAGTGGGAAATGATGAGAATGTGAACAATTGAGAAATGTGCCTTTATAGTTTGCCTTTAGTTCTAATCTTTTCTATCTACACGTATTTATGCATGCAGATTCCACAGATGGTAATACTCAGCGTTTAAGTATTTTTATGCTTGTGAATTAGAATGAAGTTTTATATCGTTGTTCTTCACGTTAGCTGCGTCGCGATTACAGGGTGGTACTGGTTCATCTGTAGTTAATACGAACTTTATGGCTTCCATTAATTCGGAAAATTTATGAAAAATACTTCATGCTGTGGCCAGGGCTGCCATCATCGCAAATGTTGGAAATGTGCGTCACCTCTGACTATCGACAAATATACACAGATAAAAATCTCGTGCCATATTGTAATAAATGCATTGAGTCAAGAAATGTAAATAGGTAACCCAAATGATAAACAGTTCCAAGCTATAGGTGCACAAGATGTATGTACTAGGTAGGAAGGAGCCCTTCTGATGAAGTGATGCTACTTCTGATTCTAACAATTTAATCTACACTGCTTGACATGAGATCATTGGAAGATTCTTGATACACCAACGACGCAAATGTCTTATAAGTAAGTGCACCGAGTGGGAAAGTAAGGCGCCGATTGCCATGTTTCTACATTTACACCTTGCAAACAGTTCCTGTGCATCAATCGAGTAGTGTTTAAGTTTCCCTCTTTATATTTTTCAATCAACGAGTCGCTTCTCTTTCAAAGGAGAAATTGACAAAACAGGGATGCGGACTATTGATCACAAACTCCGATACCGATTCTGAATATTTCTACATATAATCTAAATGATGCATCAGAGTCTATGAATGGCACACCAAGATGAGGATAACCGAAAGCAGAGGAGAAATCAGCAACTGTCATGGCAGCTGGTATTGAAAACTATACGAGTATCTTGTATTGTGGCATCCGACATTTTCTGTACAGGCTACCTAATTTACATGTATTTTAATACAATATAATTATGTAACTGATATTTATATAAAGGTCGACTTTAAAAAGTCTCACATAGCCTATATCAAGTCTAGACCATATGAATCCCTTCAAGCATGCGAGTAGGCCTAGAGCTAATTTTTTTCAAATCTCAATTGAAATTTAATAAAAAACACAACATAAGTTGTAGTAATTCCAATACCCTGCGAATATCTTTTTCATGCTGCACTCAAATACTATAGGCCTAATGTTAGACATTGTCAATCGACACGTCAGCTGCATTTTGATAATATGCCACGCTGGTAGTGACCATTGCTATGGTGCCTATCATAAAAAATCACGAAGATGATCGCAAACTAGTAGAGTAGGTTAAGTAGGTCTATCTTGATTGGCAATATGAAGTATAACAATGATCTTGAGCTTGCGCATTGTACATTATAGCATATTTTGCTGATGTATAGTATTTATGATTATTTTTTCTTCTGTGTGTCTGTTAGGCCTACATGTAAATGCACATGTTTTTCGTGTACGTTTTTGAATTGGCCTAGACCTGGAAGCAGATGTCTAATTCAGCGCATTTAAATTTAGGTTTTTTTTATTCTTTATCATCACATTATTAAAGAAATTGTCAACAATTTTGTCGGCAGAAAAAATAAAGCAACCACACTAAAGACGATCCATGAGATATAGAATGAGATATAAACCCTGAACAAGACGTAAAATCCATCCATAAAGCAATCATAACTTTCTCATAGACCAACCCTAAATAAATTCTATAAACTAATAACACAAAAATCATGTTCATTCTAGAATAATTTTCGCGTAATCCGCATGATAAGAATTTAGCAGTTCGAAGTCGATTTGGCCTAAATGGATCCCACTTATATCCTAGTCATAGCACCTATTCATGGATATCTATACTCATCTAAACTTAAATTTCAAAAGATGTAACTCAAAAGAAAATCATGTAGTCTACCGGTACAACAACTTCTTTAAATACTAAGACTTGATTAGTCAATAAAATTGATTGGATATGTACAATAAATTCATTGTCAAACAAAAATACATGCATGTATGTCAGCATAAATCTACGTAAAGGACGAGACCAGTGAAAACAGTTATTTCCCCTATTTTTGACATTTATTATATCATAGTTAATTATTTCAAGTAGGCCTATTCTAGGCCTTCTCCAATTCATGATGTTGTAATGTGAATATAAGAGAATAACTACAAAGTAAGCAAGACGATCCATTCATGTTGCTTTCAGCTATAAACTCTTGTCATAATTTCAGTATATGATAGCTTGAAACAGTTTTAAAATCTGAATTTAGAATCGTGTCTTTTGCAGGCTATTTAGGCCTACTTGCACTGCCCCTAGGTCTAGATTGTCAGCTTACTGAATTCATCATGAATACTGTGACATATCAAATTGTGAGTACTGAAGTAAAAAAACAAATAAAAACATGAGTATAAGGATAAACAAATATTAACTCTCGGTCATCATCGTCATCACATTGACGACCACAATCAGAAACTCGGCCACAGATCTCCTAATAGCCATATGATTGTGGTTTACAATAATACATACCTATCTTTGTTGTATACGTTGTACACGTCAATGCAACATCAGTTTTCGAGGACCGTTAGTAATGGAGTGAAATATTAAGGAAATCATAAGAATATAATAAGCACTTTAATTTGGTATATTCATAGACTAATTCAATAGGCCATTTTCTATGAAAACTAGAGATTTACAACCTAGAGTAATCATAGACAAAGTTTGTAAAACGTTTACTGCTACCCATTACCTCTATAGGACACCTGTGAAGGATTCCATGACCATTTTGTGTAGGTACCATGTCGTTGATTTTGCATAAATTTAGTAAACCTGTAAGAAATAGGCCATTTTCCATGAAAACTAGAGATTTACAACCTAGAGTAATCATAGACTAAGTTTGTAAAACGTTTACTGCTACCCATTACCTCTATAGGACACCTGTGAAGGATTCCATGACCATTTTGTGTAGGTACCTGGTCGTTGAGTGTGCATGAAATTTAGTAAACCTGTAAGAAATAGGCCATTTTCTATGAAAACTAGAGATTTACAACCTAGAGTAATCATAGACTAAGTTTGTAAAACGTTTACTGCTACCCATTACCTCTATAGGACACCTGTGAAGGATTCCATGACCATTTTGTGTAGGTAACTGGTCGTTGAGTGCGCAAAAATTTAGTAAACCTGTAAGAAATAGGCCATTTTCCATGAAAACTAGAGATTTACAACCTAGAGTAATCATAGACTAAGTTTGTAAAACGTTTACTGCTACCCATTACCTCTATAGGACACCTGTGAAGGATTCCATGACCATTTTGTGTAGGTACCTGGTCGTTGAGTGTGCATAAATTTAGTAAACCTGTAAGAAATAGGCCATTTTCCATGAAAACTAGAGATTTACAACCTAGAGAAATCATAGACTAAGTTTGTAAAACGTTTACTGCTACCCATTACCTCTATAGGACACCTGTGAAGGATTCCATGACCATTTTGTGTAGGTACCTGGTCGTTGAGTGTGCATAAATTTAGTAAACCTGTAAGAAATAGGCCATTTTCTATGAAAATTAGAGATTTACAACCTAGAGTAATCATAGACTAAGTTTGTAAAACGTTTACTGCTACCCATTACCTCTACACGACACCTGTGAAGGATTCCATGACCATTTTGTGTAGGTACCTGGTCGTTGAGTGTGCATAAATTTAGTAAACCTGTAAGAAATAGGCCATTTTCCATGAAAACTAGAGATTTACAACCTAGAGTAATCATAGACTAAGTTTGTAAAACGTTTACTGCTACCCATTACCTCTATAGGACACCTGTGAAGGATTCCATGACCATTTGGTTCAGGTTCCATGTCGTTGAGTGTGCATAAATTTAGTAAACCTGTAAGAAATAGGCCATCTTCCATGAAAACTAGAGATTTACAACCTAGAGAAATCATAGACTAAGTTTGTAAAACGTTTACTGCTACTCATTACCTCTATAGGAAACCTGTGAAGGATTTCATGACCATTTTGTATAGGTTCCATGTCGTTGGGAGGACCCTTTCGAGATTATGGACAGGCTCTTTAAGATCTGGATGGGGACCTTTTGAGACTGCGAAGGGGCCCCTTTAAGATCGTGAGGGGCCCTTTTGAGATTGTGAACAGGTCCTATTGTGAATGTCAACGGGGCCCTTTAAGATCGTGAAGGGCCTTATTTAGATTTTGAATGGACCCATAAGTTTTTATGAAGGAGCCCTTTGAGATTGTTAGCGACAACTGTTTTAGTTTTTTTTTTGAAGAACTCTTTTTAGATAGGAATAGACCTCTTGAGATTGTAAGGGGCCTATAGGATTGAGACCGGTACGCTTACAGATAAGAGGACGTGGGGCCTTCTTAGATGATGTAGGGCTGTTTAAAATTGTGAACGGGACTATGCAGATTGCTAAGACCCTGCAATTTTTAAGGGTGATCAAATTCAAAGCAGATGCTTTCTAAAAATCCGCTTGACTCTTGACCAGAAGATTCTTCGACAAGGAAGTCAGTGATCCTTTCGTCAATCCTAAGAAACTGGACGAAACGTAGGTAATCAAGGTTTTGAAATATGAAATGAATTTAAGTGGGAATTCTTTGCGAAAAAAGTTGTAACACGTGATTATGGAGTCTGTTATGAATTGAGTTCTGATTGCTTTGATGCTCTCCAAAACGTGTCTTTCAAAAAGCGTCTGCCAGAAAAATATGAAAGAAAAATCTACTAAAAAGTTTCGGGAACACAAGAGAATGACGAAAGAATATTTTGTATGATCACTTGTTGCAAAAGCGGCTAAATTTCGGCGAAGACACCAACGAAAATTGAAATCTCGCAAACAGTTGCAGAAGTGACAAGGATTTCTTTTCGTATTGATTTTACGTTTACGTATGCCATGGCAACTCAACCTTAATCAAATAGCTGTCATAATCTTGTTTGAAATTCAAAAGTTTTTCTCAGATGTAATTATTTTTTATTATGTTTGAAGTGCAGGAGATGAGAGCAAGGTTTGATTTGAATCATTGCCGGAGCTACAAGCACTGATCAAGTTTCTTCAGGCTGAACTGCAAGCGTTTTTTGACTTTTTAGCCCCCATCAGTGCAGTAAATCAGCAACTCACTCCACTCACTCGCACGTGGGTTACAGATCTTTACAGGCATACTGCACTGATGACGGCTAAAAATCTAGAAACTTTAGTGTTTCCTGTAATGGATTGTATCAAATGTTGCTCTCATCTCATTTCAGATTAAATAGTATATTAAGTTGCATGGCATCTGTAATGTGTAATATTTGGGCACAATATAGAACTCCGTTTTCTCATAATGAGCAAATGCGATTTTTAGTCGTCAACATATATTCTGTGTGACATTGATTCAAAATCAGTTTGTTTATGTAACGTGGCGGGTTCTGAGTGATCATTTCAAAGTTGTTGATGCAATTAGCGGCTGAATGATTAATTCAATTTCTGTAAGTTCATTATGATTCAAAGGAAAACAGTTGCTAACACTATAACATTTATTTTCTACCTGCTCACCATTTGCCCGAACGCATTCTAATTCTTCGATCAACAGCGCAAGAGCATATCTCTACGCAATCGCTCGTCGATCTGCGAAAAAACTGTACGGTGTTTTCAAGTTCATCCAAGTGCATAGTATGACTCTGATGCACTATTTCTTAAACATCCCCAAAAGAAAAAAGTCACATGGCATTGAATCTGGTGGTATCGGAAGCCATTCCAAATCCTCCCATCACAGTCAATCCAAGATTTAGAAAAATTGCTGTTTAAATAACTAACGATGGGTCTGTAATAGTGCGATGGCATTCCATCGTGTATGAAGATATTCCTATCCTTCATGATATTCGGTATATTTCATGCAGCATAGAAAGGAAGATTTTACCACACATTCTCGATTTTTTGTAAGAATAATGGCTCTGCCAAAGAAAATGACTTACAGAAATGCCTGCCCAAGCATATAGACCGAGCTGACCATGGATTTTGTATGGAGACATCTGCTGTGACCAGACCGCCTGCTGAAGCAGTCTTCCAAACGTCGAACAGCTGAACAGCAATTTCCTAGTGGTTTCATGAAAATTCTTCACAACAAAGACGGAATCTTGCACCGTGTGACGTCATGGTACGATTAATAGAAAATGACAAAGCTGCACGAGAATATTGCATTATAAATTTGATGAAAAATGTTTGAACGAAATGAAGACAGTTGTCTTTTAAAAAGTTAAGTAAAATCATCAACAGGCCTACATGTAGATTATTCGATAATATGCAGTCTTGATATCGAGCTGAAATCGTCAATCGTTCAATAACTTTTTCATGCTGATTTTGCATTGGGGGCAGGTAGAGGGGTATTTGTAGCACATTATGTCTAACCTTCGAAAACGGTTCTCCTGAAATAGTAACTGTTCTACTTAGAGCACCCTGTTGAAACTGATGATTGAATGAGCATCAGTAATCATTTTATGCATTTACTTGCTAACTATGAAGATTCAGAAGCATCTTTATTAGAACAGACCCAACTGCTGCTTGAACGCTTTCAAAACTTACCGGGTTGTGTGATATCGAATGATCGTAAGTTTCTTACTTTGAGGGGGCCTATTCCGATTTGACTTTCCGGTTTTTATTTTTGATAAGAGTAGCAGCCCTGTGTGTGTCGGAGTTGGGAAGAAATATCAAAAATGAGTGGCGGCTTATAACATTTGGTACACCCAGGTTGACTGAATCCTGAATTCTGACTTTCATAAAATGACATCCATTCCGTGAGCTTGGGATTATGATCCCGAGGAGAAATAAATCACGAGATTTCATTAGAGCCTACTCACGCTGCTTTTGTTGGTGTCAAGACAAGCCGCCACTGCCGAACATGATTTACATGTAGTTCTATCTATAACAAGAAGCGATAAACATGAATTAAGTTGAGTTCTTAAAGTCTAATCATGATCGCAGGTACATGTACAATGCAATGAAAATATTGGGGCCTTATCCCTTAAATCAGATTTTTTCAATTGCAAATTGCTAATAGTAGATTGATCTAGTCAGATGACATCAATTTTACGAAATTTAGTGCGTTTGAATTGGAAAATATAATCCTAAAAAACCTAAGAAATGTTTTCGCTGGCGGTGGGAGGCCTGTTATTTATTCTACAAGAAACGGTGACTGTGACCAAAAATAATGAGCTTTGGATGACGCCATAGCTCAGAAGTTAGATAACTAAACATTGCAATGCCTTTAGAGCGAGCACTAGAACATTCAGCACAATGCATCTCATCTGCGAGTTTCGACCCCTTCCTCTGAACTCGCTTGCCTGGGTGACGGAGTCCACTAAGGATTGTCAATCATTGTCTGTTGCTGGGTGAAAGCTTTGCACAGTTCCATATCCGCGCAGATGATCTCATCGCTATTTCAATCAAATCATTCTCTGCTTTCGTGACTTTTCTCTCTAATCCTAAGCTCTTCAAAAAACGTACCATCGAGTGTCCGACAAAGCTGCGGCAACCGCCATCTACTAGTTTAGCAGCCAGAACGCGTTTCTGCAGGGAAAGAGGCCGAAAGTGAGACTTTCACAGAATGATGTACACCTTATGCCTACTACGAATCTGCGCGTCTGCCGAGTTCTAGTGAGTTCCTCTTCTTTCCAGACAGGATCAAAGAAAAACACATGTAAATCCAATGGGACGCAGATTGCAGTTTTTCGTTAAAATGAAGTTTTCTATGCTTTCTCTGATTAAACGAAAAGTACTAAGCCCATAGTCACATTTTTTGGCATGCAATGTCTTCAGGTCATTTTCTTTCATGTTCACGCACCACTGTCTATAAAGCGAAAGACATTTAGATTTGGCGAACCTCTTAGTGTCAGCAAATACCAACATGTTGGCCCACTTCATCCACATTGAACCACATTCTCACATACATAGTCGATCAGATGCATGATAATAGCACATGCACATCATAGGAAATGACCTGAAGACGTTACATACCAAAAAAAATGACTATGGGCTTAGTGCTTTTCGTTTAATAATAGAAAACATAGAAAATTTCATTTTAACGAAAAACTACAATCTGAGTCCCATTGGATTTACGTGTTTTTCTTTGATCCTGTCTGGAAAGAAGAGGAACTCTCTAGAACTCGGCAGATATATAATATACCGGCCATGTATTGATCGTCCATTCTTTCCTTCTACACTTCCACCAGCTTTTCATATCTATTCGTCTTTCTCTCATGCGCCTCCTCTAGTCGATCCTCCCACGGCACTGTCAGTTCCTAAAACATGTACACTCTGTGATGTCGACCACCAGTAAATGACAAGTTCACGAAAATTTTGAACGGCATTTGTTCATGAAGTAGTTCAATTGAATGGCGTTCAATCTCACTGTTGAATACACGATCAGATCTAGACGTAGTTGTGTCACTACTACCACCTCCGCCGGAAATTTGAAACCACCAGCACGTCACATGACACGACTCAACCGACTCGAACTTCGTACTGCTTTTCGCTTCTTCGGTAACTCTTCGTCATCCTTCTCAAATTCAATTTCTTGGGTTAGTTTATGATCAAACTAGGTTGTAATTCTCTAGTTTTCATAGAAAATGGCCTATTTCTTACGGGTTTACTAAATTTATGCAAAATCAACGACATGGAACCTGAACCAAATGGTCATGGAATCCTTCACAGGTGTCCTATAGAGGTAATGGGTAGCGGTAAACGTTTTACAAACTTAGTCTATGATTACTCTAGGTTGTAAATCTCTAGTTTTCATGGAAAATGGCCTATTTCTTACAGGTTTACTAAATTTATGCAAAATCAACGACATGGAACCTGAACCAAATGGTCATGGAATCCTTCACAGGTGTCCCATAGAGGTAATGGGTAGCAGTAAACGTTTTACAAACTTAGTCTATGATTTCTCTAGGTTGTAAATCTCTAGTTTTCATGGAAAATGGCCTATTTCTTACAAGTTTACTAAATTTATGCAAAATCAACGACAGGTACCTACACAAAATGGTCATGGAATCCTTCACAGGTGTCCTATAGAGGTAATGGGTAGCAGTAAACGTTTTACAAACTTAGTCTATGATCAAACTAGGTTGTAAATCTCCAGTTTTCATAGAAAATGGCCTATTTCTTACAGGTTTACTAAATTTATGCACACTCAACGACCAGGTACCTACACAAAATGGTCATGGAATCCTTCACAGGTGTCCTATAGAGGTAATGGGTAGCAGTAAACGTTTTACAAACTTAGTCTATGATTACTCTAGGTTGTAAATCTCCAGTTTTCATGGAAAATGGCCTATTTCTTACAGGTTTACTAAATTTATGCGCACTCGACGACCAGGTACCTACACAAAATGGTCATGGAATCCTTCACAGGTGTCCTATAGAGGTAATGGGTGGCGGTAAACGTTTTACAAACTTAGTCTATGATTACTCTAGGTTGTAAATCTCCAGTTTTCATGGAAAATGGCCTATTTCTTACAGGTTTACTAAATTTATGCGCACTCGACGACCAGGTACCTACACAAAATTGTCATGGAATCCTTCACAGGTGTCCTATAGAGGTAATGGGTAGCAGTAAACGTTTTACAAACTTAGTCTATGATTACTCTAGGTTGTAAATCTCTAGTTTTCATAGAAAATGGCCTATTTCTTACAGGTTTTCCAAATTTTTGTACACTCAACGTCTATGAAATCAAAATGGTCATGAAATCATTCACTGGTGTCCTACAGAGGTGAAGGACACTGAACAGCAGCAGTAGTCTTTGTGTTTATTATGTTCGTATCACGTTTTTGAGACATGGTCAGTTTTGTGCATATGAAGTTTGATTCTTCTCTTTCTCTGTTTGAGGAAGCCTGATGGATGCAGTTACTGAACTGGTTTCAATGCTTTTGTATGGAGTAGGTGATGCTTCAAGGCAGAATGAAGTACCTTCAGCAATGATGAAAGTTTTTGAAGGTTATGGACTTCGTCTGAGCCATGGAGTACTCTATGGTCGGAGCTATCTTACATGGCTTGTTCATTCGACGCAGTCTGAGTGGGCCTTCCACACGCAGTAAGGTATTCATTATCTGTATTCTTTAGTCACTATTCTTGAAAGCTAGACCTTAGCTTTGTTTCCCGGTTGTGAACGATGGCTTTTTTATAAGTTTCATCTGCAAAGAATAGGCGTATATAGCAAACACATTAGGCATATTCACACAATGGAAAATATTTAACTTCTCACATTGATTTTGATGTTCTCTAGTTTGTTTGGATGTGATACAAAGGGCGTGTTGGATGTGCAACGTCTGATGGTACCTTATGTTTCGATCCTTATCGCCAGCTTCTACTTTCTCGGAATAAAAGAATATTAGTTAGAAACTTGACATACTGAGCTCAGGAGCAATAACTGAACTGCGGGCGACAGTGCGGACACGGGTAATCATTCGAATATGTCCGCTATGGTGCGGACACGGAAATGGCCCCACCCCAGCTTATATTGATAAACTGACACGATTGGTTTCAGTCATCGTGACATAAGCGTTATAATAAAGGGATTGTTTATTTTTCAGCATCAATTGTTTGCATAAAATTCTAATCCTATGCTATGTTCCTAGATTCTACACTTGAACTGACTTATTTAAGATAAAATCATCAGATAGCAGAAATATCTTCTCATTCAATTGTGATGATAATATATACAGCCATTTGACTTAAAATATTGCAATTTAAATTGTTCATTTTAATAAAGTAACAAAAGAGAAACTATTATATTCTCTTTTTTCAAGTTCTTTTTCCTTAGTTCAATTGTCACGACTAACAAAATTAGTTATTAAAATAATCGTCAAATTATTCCGAAATGCTGAATTCTCATACGATGATGAAAGTCATCCCAGTAGCCATTTATAATAGAATATAATGCTTACTAATTTAAATTATTAGTTAAAGTAGTCCTAAGGAGGACTGATGGCCTTCTCCAATCCGCAAGTGTACTAAGGCAATGCTACTGTAACCATTGGATTAATCAGTTCTTAAAAGAACTCAATGTAGCTTTCTCGTGGCAACGAATTAAAATTGATCAGCTTTGGCCCAATATCTGGTAAAAATGGAAATCTTAAGACTTGTAATACTACTCATTCTTGCTGTTAATATACTAATACCATAGATTCCAAACACTGCCGTATACACGTTCAAAACAGACGTCTAATATACTGTACCGACTACAGATGCTGATAGTGGAAATAGAATAAGACAATGGTCACCATAGGTTAAGGAAATTAAAAATGGATATTATAAAACAACAGGAAATCGATGAATAAAAATTGGAAAAGTGGGGTAAAATATGGAAATACAACGATGCTACTACACCGATTACAAGTGAACTATATCTGACACTACACAAAGTGGATAAGTGGAAAGTGGATAATGGAGGTAAACAATAGAACTACAATGACACTCTACTACACCGAAAGCAATGAAACTATACACACTATACCTAAGACTACACATGGAAAATACTATTTCTTCACTTGAATTTGTTATCGCCAGTTTCTTCATCCGTCTATAGTACTTCATGTAATTCCACATTTCTTCATTTGAATTACAATACATCGACCACTACTTCAGCTACCGATTAAGGGATATAAAACATAATACTGCAGTCCGTCAGTCATCAGAATGTCACAATGATATTCGTGAACGGTGATTGGCTGATTTTGGAAGTTTACAGATTTACAAGTTTACAAGTTTAAGAAGTTGCTCACGTGATAAAAAAAGTGATATTCATCCTTGCTTAGTCTTTGTTTTACAGGCGAGTCTCGTAATTTTTCACCAATTAAGGAGTGGAATTTACCTCTTGACTGCTGCTACAACATGGAAGTGATTAACTGATTAGCATTCCATCATAAAGCAACAAAATTTCGCAAAAGACAACTTGCACGACACATAAACCGTCATAACTGCCATTTGGCAGTCATTCGTACTGCAGGAGGTCAATAATTTGTTTATCATTAAACAAAATTTAAGTTTTAGGTTCAGGTCAGGTAAAAGCTTGTCTAGTTTCCGAAAAAGTGCCCAGATACCATGAATCATTTATGATTAAAAGGTGTAGGCCTACCCATCGACCTCGATGTGTTCATTGTGAGCCCTTGAATAATTTTTCACGATGATTACTTGTAAAATTAAGCGCTTTATTCATCCTGATTGAATGTCTGTCGTATATCATCCACAAAAATGTGTCTGCTTTTCGTCACTGCTGGTACATAACTGCACCTAGCTGGTACAATTTTTTCACATGGTTACTACCACGACTCAGATGGCCGGGCTGATGGTGACTGCATGATATTCGATGTAGCCCAAGAGAAATGTATCAGATGTGAAGTGTCTCGTTCCTTTGTCTTGCTTTGCCTTGACTGTTCATGCTTCGTCTTCTAGGATTTGTTGAGAAATTTAGCGAATATGTTCAGGTCGGATAGTTAGGCTATAGTCCGAGATTGAAATTCTCCCCGTCATCGGTTTGTTTTATCAAGATTTCTAGATACACCAGGTGTGTCTTGACATCCTAAGATGTCACTTTGACCTCTCTGGGAGGTAAAACTCCACATCTCCAGTTTCTTACTAAAAGGAATACTATTAGCGACGTGCATCCTGACTTTTCCAACTTCGATTTTTTTGAACCACCCTAATGAACAGTCACCAGATGTTTCATGTTGTTGGATTACGTTTTTGGCACTTATTTGCCTCATTTATGATCGAACTTCCTTTCACTGTTCTCTTTTGCACTTCCACATTTGTTGCAGGTTAAGGTGTGACAGATCCATGTGACAGGTATTAACGGCATACGAGCGTTAGGTAGTTCGAGGGTCCCGAACCCACTGGTAATGCATTGGGAGGCAGGCCCGGTCAACTGCTCGAAAAAAGGCGGTACAGCTCCACTCCCACGGACATGCGTGGGTAGCTTTTCTGAAGGGTCTAGGTCGTGTAGCTGTATCCAGTTCCTCAGTGGCCTACATGACTTGTACGGTACCCATTGTTGCGGCAGAGGGGTTCTCATTTGGTTTTCTTTAAGCTTTTGCGACATGAAATGTTCCTATAAGTGTCTTTTTTGCATTTTATTTATCGCAGCTTTGTTGCTATTATTTATGCATTTTTCTGATGCCTTCCAAAGTTTCTTGCATCACTTTGTTGAACAGTATAATTTTTGTGTATTTGATTGATGTTCTACGAGAAATTATGAAAGTGAGAAAGACACACAAGAGGCGTTGTAGTCAATCTGTTAAAGGTGTAGTTCGGTCGAAGTTTTGACTTTTTTATCTCAATCTTCACTCTGTCTCATCCTGAGTTAAACGGGGCACCTGTCGCCATGTCAAGTAGCGTCGTTTGCGCACAGCAGTGGAAAACAGAACTGATGACATCACTATGGACAGACCAATCATGCGCTGCTGGGTGCTGCAGAGAGGGAGGCTACAGCTAGGCGTTGAAATGTGCCTTAACACTGCGCGCTGAAGTAAAATTCAGTTACTCAGTGTCCGTCGACATCCGAGACACACTGTTTTGCCCTTTATTGTAAGAACAAGAGTGATAATAGTATTAATAATGCAGGCATCTATAAATTTCCATTAGACAAGAAAAAGCGAAATTTATGGAGTGATAAAGTTGTATCTACTCCGTCAATACACTTCGGGCATGTAGTATTCATTTCACTGAAAAAAACAGTGAAAAATCTACGATATGCTCCATTACCTCATTTGTATAATAAGAAACAACCTTCTTTTCACTTGAAAAGACAGTTGTTCCTACGTTGAATTTGGGAAAACAATCATTGTTTGCAAAATTTAAAAAATGACAAAGCAAAGTTGTAGAAAAATTGAACGCTAGCCAATCATACCTCGATGTCTCTTTTTCGTCGGATGTTTCATTTGCTGGAACTACGCCAAATTGTTCTACCCGATGATGACAGACAGCCCTGAGCATTTGAAGCACCAGCTGACTTTATTCTGTGATTCAATTACTGTGTGGTATTTTGCCGTCATTGTACTGAAAATTAATTTGTTTTTTCAGCTCATTCTGCATCATGTCAGTCAAGAATCTTTCAATACCGCACACTTATAATTCAAGACCGCATAAACATGATGTGTATGAAAGGCATGTTTTGCCATAAAACATGCATCGTATCTGCGTTCCGTGTGAGATCAAGTAATCCATCACAAAAAATATCTTGCGGAGATGTCCCGAGCGTGAGGATGGAGTGGCGGGAAAGTGTATTCTATAAATGTGATTTCTTATGGCATGCTGTTTTACGGACTTTACTTGAACTTCACTGGAGACAATGCACAATTTTGCATATGGTGCCAGCAGTTATCTTCCATCACAGATTGTCTGCTATCTTTACAAGTCCACTATTCGTCCTCTAATGGTGCACTGTTGTCATCTGTGGGCCGACGACCCATAAACATATCTTAACCTCCTTGAACGGGTTGAGAAACGTGTTAAGAATCTTATTGGTGAAAAACTTGCTAATAAGTTGCAGCCGCTCTCCGTCAGACGGGATGTTGCTTCACTCAGTCTCTTCTACAGGTACTATTTCGGTATTTGCAGTAAATGAGTGCGCACCCAAACCTAAGAATTTCTCCAGAATCACACGCAGAGCTAATGCACTCACATGCTATCATGTGAGCTTAGAACGCGCACGAACTGTGGGTTGCTTGAAAAGCTTCTTTGTTCGCACGGCACAGCTTTGGAATCAGCTTCCTCAGACCACTTTCCTAGACCAATACAATCTTGATACTTTCACGAGGCGTGCGATCAGGTTTCTGATGGAGACAACTGAATCAGATTAGAAAAATCTGCTTTTTCTTTTATTTATTCAAAAAATACAATTTATTACTTTTTCAGTGATTAACCCCTAGCTTCGTTCATGGCTCATGGCTGTGCTAGGGGTGAAAACTCTTAAAAAATATATTTCAGAGACTCCGGGTCAGCAAATACATTGTAACTTTAATGGGTATCAATTACTGAAGTCTGAGCACTGTCAAGTGGTCAGATTAGGTGATATTCTGATGGATAAAGCAATATTTCGACATTGACTAGATTCACGGTTCAATTTTTGCCTCTTTACGTCAGGCAATAAGTTAGCAAGAGTTGTTATTTTAGAAGATGTAGTGAAATTCATTGTCACAGTTAAGCGAGTGTAGTAGACGTAAGAACTCTTCCGAAAGATGGTTTGTGATAAGGATATAAGCTTGCGAGACTGTTAATGCATGTGACCGTCCACAATTTTGCTTTAAATTAGTATTTTTATGACGGACCTGAACTCGGACTCGATGGGCACAGATCCGACTCGACTTGGATGAAACCGAGTCTGCAATCATGAATGCTACAAATTTCTACTGGTTGCATACTTCCCTTACTATCGAAACGTTGCCATGTAGTTAAATCTAAATTATTGCTCTTTGCTGTGCCTTCATTGCTCCAATTATGGAAGTTAGTGTATTTGTGTCGGAGTTGAGAAACTCCACTCCGGTGCTATGGGAGTTCGAATACATGCACTAACTGTTAGGAGCTGCACAGCTGCAGAGATTCGTAAAACTGGCGAAGAAAATTAAGTTAATGAAGCAATCGTTGAAAGCATTAATAATAATGATAATATGTTTATTCAATACTAGACAGCAGAAGCTGATCATTTTACAAAAAAGTGAAAAGTAGAAGATATACATGTATACACACTAAAAATCAATTACGAGAAGTTCTGTATTGCAGATGGCAAGAAGGAGTTTTTATACCTGTTGGTGTTACAAAAGATGATATTTGTTTTACGTCTCAATATTTGTGTTTTTTGTGGACGATGTGAAATTCTTTCACTCAAAGCTTTTGGCAAATTGTTAAAATAATTTCGACAGATGTTCATGCGTCGTGAACTAAGTGTTTCCAGTGAATATTTTGTAGAAGACGGCCATAATCATAATCATGATAATCATATGGGATGTGTTCCATCATTCTTATCAGTCGTCTTTGAACAGATTCAATAGCAATTGATTGAGCTTTGGTGATTCCGAAGTGCTACACTGGAGCACCATATTCGAGGATGCTTCGGACACAAGCACAGAAATACCGTATAATATCCTCATTTTGAAGTCCACATCGCATCATTTCACTTATAAAATGCATTCTCATTTGTACTTTCTTTACCATTTTTTTAATGTGATCAGTTCAGTCCAGCACATCCTAGAGATCTTATTCTTTGTAACTCATTTGGTGTATAACTAATGCGTTGATCTAATTCCATCATAGATATGCTTACGAGCAGATGCACAGTTTGCAAGAGCCACAGAGCAATCCGACCGTTAACAATGAAAGCCAACGATCGAATGATTAGAATTAAACGAAGTGATTAGAATGGTCACATGTAGGGTTATTTTTATATCTTTTGTGCTTGACTTGGTAGGTACTAATCTAGCTTGGGGAGAAGCTATTTCTACGATTTGAAATTTTGTGTACGGACAAAATGTCATCTGAAATTGATAAAATGAATATTGAAGGCGCTGAAGTTATTAGAATAGTCATTTGCAGGCTTACGATGAATGTTTGTCTTTTAGTGTCTTGCTAGATACTATTAGAAAGTTTGTGTATGGATAAAGCGTTATCTGAAATTAATAACATGAATGTGGAAAACGCTGAACTAAGTGATTAATGCAGTCATTAATCTTATGATAAAAATGCATATGATGAAAATTTTATATCTTTAGTGCTTGGCGGCATAAATCTAGATCTCGTTTGGGCAGAGGCTATTTTCATTATTTGAAGCTTCTTGTATGGATATGATGTTGTCTGAAGATGATAAAACTAACGTCAAAATGTGCAAATTGTATGATTACAAAAGACAATCATTGTTTAGAAGGATGAAAATTTTGATTTCTTAAATGCCAAGTAGAACGAGGTCTCTCATGAGGTTGAATAATTTTTCAAGAAAATTTATACGTTTTCTTATCATTATTATGAAGTTTTCATGTTATTTCATCATTCATATAAAAGTATATCAAGCATATAAGTTGATAAAATTGTAATGTAATGCTGCTTATATGAACTAGCCCTGCACCCACCTATTTCATGGGGTCTCGCCAAGATCTCAGTCTCATCGGTGAAGCTACTATTCGCAGAAAACACCCTCGTGTACTCTCTATTTACTGATTTAGACGGGATAACGTACATATAAGTCACACATCCTCTATATATACTCTCAACAACATCCTGAAATTTAGAACAAAAAAATCATAAATTAGATGTCGTTACAGGAAGTTATGATAATAGACTGAAGTATGAAGAGCGTCTCTGTGAGCCATGTAATGATTCAAAAGTAGAAACTTCATGATCGAATGTTCCGCGTATAAGAAAATTCGACAAGAAATAGCACCAGTGTTATGTTATTGCGCTGACATAACTGAGTTTCATGAAGTAATGAATAATCTGATTCCAAAAAAATATAAAAGCCATCGCTAAGTTTCTTCAGAAAGCAAACAACATGCACTTGATCTCCAAAGAAAAAACTAATTAACATCCAAAAAGGGATCAAAAGTTCATTCATCTCTCCTTCTTAATAAAAATTGCTTCTTTGTTATTGACCGCACGCACTCTTTTTCTGCCTTTTCCTATCAATGTGTGTCAGTGTGTTCAATGTGTTGCAATTGAATGTTCTCCAATTGTTTTCCAAAAGTTTTGGAAATCAACATTTATTGACTTATTGATTTATGTTTTGACATGCACGTCCAATGTTAACATTGAATTCAAGAAACCTGAAGATCTTTGAATTGTGTTTGAAGATATCGATCAATCTAGCAGAAAATGTCAAATATGCAAATTTTTGAAATATTTCAATTTTCCGTTGACAGTTGATTTTTCCGAAAATCGTTTACATTTCATCCTTCTTTTTCATACATATCCTTTGACAAACTGATGCAGTATTTATTCATAAACAGCACTCTAGTTGATCACCCTCCCAGGAGGAGGTCATCCGTGCATTTCCTGATGTCGCACGGGCATCCGCCCCAGCAGGAGGTCATCCGTTCATTTCCGGATGTCGCACGGGTATCCGCCCTCCCAGGAGGAGGTCATCCGTGCATTTCCGGATGTCGCACGGGTATCCGCCCTCCCAGAAGAAAGTTGTCTGTGCATTTCCGGATGTCGCACGGGTATCCGCCTCAGCAGGAGGTTATCCCTGCATTTCCGGATGTCGCACGGGTATCCGCCCCAGCAGGAGGAGTTTATCCGTGCATTTCCGGATGTGCACGGGCTTATCCGCCCCAGCAGGAGGAGGTCATCCGTGCGTTTACGGATGTCACACGGGTATCCGCCCTCCCAGAAGAAAGTTGTCTGTGCATTTCCGGATGTCGCACGGGTATCCGCCTCAGCAGGAGGTTATCCCTGCATTTCCGGATGTCGCACGGGTATCCGCCCCAGCAGGAGGAGTTTATCCGTTCATTTCCGGATGTCGCACGGGTATCCGCCCTCCCAGGAGGAGGTCATCCGTGCGTTTACGGATGTCACACGGGTATCCGCCCTCCCAGAAGAAAGTTGTCTGTGCATTTCCGGATGTCGCACGGGTATCCGCCCCAGCAGGAGTTTATCCGTGCATTTCCTGATGTCGCACGGGCATCCGCCCCAGCAGAAGGAGTTTATCCGTGCATTTCCGGATGTCGCACGGGTATCCGCTTTAGTCCGCAAAATCCCGGAGATAACAAATCGATGTCTTGTGGATGTCCAAAGAAATGAAATCTTGGAATGGAAATTTACGGATAATGTAGCGATATCTTTAACAAGTTGTCCGCGGTCGGGAAAAATCGGGATCCGTATACAGTCGGGAATTTTAGATTGACTTAGCGTCAACTACACAGTTGTGTTTAATTGACTGATTCAGAAGTGTTCCTCTTGAAGTTCTGCGCTGTGAGATGGTTAGAAAATGCTGCTGTGCGAGATAGGGCATTGCAAATCCGACCATCTCTCAAGAAATGGGTTGATTGTAATGAACAGAACTCAAGTAGTCAAGTTTTTGAGCACGTTAAGGCTTGCCTAGATGACCCACTTCTTCCTTGTAAACTTCATTTCTTCAAATCAGTGGCATTGCTGGTAGAACCTTTCTTATCCAGATTTCAAAGTAATGAACCTTTTTGTCATTGATGCACGATGCACTGAAGGATATCATGCAGTCTTTGCTGTCGCGCTTCATGGAAGCTGAATCACATTCTAAACTCAGCACATTCAAAGAAATTGCTGAACTTGATTTGAAGTCAAACAGTGGCCTTCTTTTGAGGCCCAATGTTTGACCTAAGTGCATCTTAGGTTATCAGAAACTGATTGAGCTCTTGCCTCTGAATTGCAAATTTGTGAGAAATTCCAGTGCTATTTCACTAAACCTGATAGGAACAGGCGTCAGTCTTTCCGAAAAGAATGCAAAAATTGCCGGAAATTCTGATGAAACAAAATCGAATATCTCCAGAAGTTGCTGATTCTGCCAAACTACAATTCAGTATGTGTTGTCAAGACCTAGCATTTATGAATAATATTCGGCTTCACAAAAAATGACAGCTTGATGAATTTTACTTCAAGCTTATCGGTAATAGTACCGAAAGACAAGACTTGTGACTTGTTGTAAAGAAGGTGCTGTTGTTTTCACACGGAAACGCGCAAGTAGAAAGTGGATTCTCGACAGTGGTCCTACGCCTGCGTAAATCGCGAATTTTCTGCTTAAATGAGGTAAAAAGTGGAAGCGCTGCGTAAATTGATTTTTTGATGATTCTCATCTACTTTTGAACAATGGTATTGGTTCTACTATTTGCTCAGTTATATAAAGATAGAAGCTTTTTAGAAATCGAACTTGATTTGATTTATTCTTCTATTCTCAGAACATAATAAGGCTTAACCCTCTTTTACCCACGGGGATCCAGGATCTTCCCTAGTTATTTTTTGATATTGCTCCAAAGTTATAATGGCTGCGATTCTAGTATTGGGTGACTTGTAGTATTTCTGATAACATCCCGATTTTGTTGAATTTGACCTAATTCAAAGCACGGTACTTTCTGAAAATTAAGCTCTTTTGTCAATTTCTTACAAGTTTAGGCATCTTAATAAATTCAATTGACTTATAGACCATTGACAAAGTACAACATGTAGTTATAGTTATCATGCTCATTCATCCACGAATTCAGCTACATCAAGGATTACAAAAACCCGGGTTTTTGCAAGCACCCGGATCCTATTATCAAAAGTGATTCAATTGCATGTAATTCACTTTCACTATCATGAAATATTGAATAGTCTGGTTTCTGAGATCAAGTTAAAATTATGCGTTTCATAATCAGGGCCGACCAAATATGCATTAACAAGTGATCGTTTTATGCGCATATAAATGCGCTTAAAAAAGTAATTTTATGCAATGAAAACTGTATTTATGCAATATCATTCTGATTATTTAAATAGCTGCAATATAGTAAGAAATGTAGGCCTATGTATGCATAAATGGTGAATCATCTGTCAGCGCTTTGAATTCATGCCTAATACACAGTGCATGCGGACGTTTTCCTTAGTCATACTAATGCGTTTACTCCTCATGCCTGATGCCTTGTATTCTGAAAAACGTCTCTCAACGTCAGAAGAGGTAACCGGAGATCGCGACAATAGCAATTGTTCTTCCAATGAATATCCTTCAAAGTCACTCTCAACCAGCTTCTTGAATCCTGTGTTCTTTTGAAGAAAGTCCTCCAGCTTGGTCCTTACATTCGCATCAAAGTCATCGCTGATGCCATCGATGATTTGTTTGGCTTGAGACGGATTGCACTTACGGTCTTGAAGCTGCTTCAGACAATGAGGAATAGAGCCATATTTAGAGGAAATGTCTACGATGCCTCTTGCAATCTCAGTGTCCGATTTTTCGATTAGCTCCTTCAGGTTAACGATTGCTGTACAATAATCCTCCAAGTCAACAATCACTTTTTCAGGGTCTGATAATTGGTGAGGTAGTATTCCAATGCTTACATCCATGTGCCCCAACGGGTTGTTATCGGAGAGGGTGGCAGTGACATGTGAGCTTCTTCCAGCTTGCGACAACGTGAAGGAATCACAGGAATCCGACCAATGAACAAGCAGTATATAGCATGCAGTGTCTTCTGAAAATAGGGCATCTTCAAGATAAAACTAGACATTGTCCACTGCTGAGCCTTAGGCCGTAATCTAAGGTAAAAGACAGAAAGGAGAAGACAGATGTCAACACAGGAAACGAGACACAATATGTCTATGATAACTCCCGTTTTTTCAAGGAATCATCTATACTTGTATTTAAAAGCACTTATTTTCATGATATGCATTTTTTATCCAATTAAAGCTGAAATATGCATTTTGTGTATTATGCATATTTCGTCGGTCCTGCTCATAATACATAAAAGCATACTAATGAAGTGACTTTGAAATTCTAGGATTTTGGTATCGCCAAATTCAGTTAATTGTCATTCTGGTTATCAGTTGTTATAATCTTTTTTGCAAATTATCATTACTAAATATCAATAGATGATTATAAGCATCTAAAATATCGGTATGACAGTTGAGACTCGGCATAGAGAAATGTGTACTCTTTCTTAGTACATGATAACTACAGCTGAATTTCTGAATTAATTAAGTTGTGGCCTATATTTACCATGATTGTCAATCAAAAAACAATTTCAATAACAATAAACAAGTGTATTTTATTAAAATAAAGAAAAGACAGCAAACCTGCTTTTAGTTGTGTTTATTTAACTAATATGCACATATCAAACTATTAGACTTCTTAATAATTACAGCTGTTCATTGCAAGTATAAGGTAGTCGGATCAATACCATATGTCTGGAGAAGCACAATGGATATTTCTCAATGTTATTAACTTTGGAGTTCATGAATTTCCATTCATTCCTTGGTGTGGAATAGTAAAGCGGGTGCAATGGTTACAAGTCTACAACGGTAACATGACAATTGGAATGAACGAAGCATGAAAAAGCTACATCTTTTTTGTACTCGTACAGATGGTCATTCAATACCGAGCTACAGACATTCCTGGAGGAAACATTTCTATGAAGATTTATATTTGCATTCTTGACTGCCACTCACAACTCTAAGTGAGTAACGAGAAAAACGAGTTTGAGGTTCTATAACTTTTATAACTTCTATCGTTAAATAGGATTTTCCACAGCATTAATGACCATCAACATCTTCTCATAAACGCTCTTCGCTGGATCCGGGCGGATCTCATACCGGATCCCGGATCCGGATATTTACAACCGGATCCGCCGGATCTTGACCCAGTGCAATCCCTGATCTACATGTATGTAATTATCATAGCAATAACCTGTTAACACTGCTCACAACAGATTTATAATGCAATACTTTCAGTTGTATGCTACAATTAATGCATTCCAAGTCAAAATGTGGATTGATTATCATGCCTCAGTATTTTCTGTGCATTCCTTTATTTGGCTGAGAAACTGCTGTTTTTCCTGTTCAATAGCTGAGAGTCTAGCAGACTATTTGTAATTTTCATGTATCTTCAAAAGTCTCTATTTCGGTTGTATTCTGCATGACTTAACTTTCCCAATCCAATCAGACATATTCCCAATATTTCCTTGACGTTATCATGTGATAGCTGATCAAAGCAAATCGTTTATCCAACATTTTCATTGATAGATTGAACGGTCCCGACCAGCTGTGGCCCTCCGCACAATGGTTTTCCATCGGCTCCTATCTTGAGCTACCTGCGTAGCCGCCAATATAAACATGCCGCACAGGTTATTCAGTTCGTCATAGTAGCGGGTTTTCGGTCACCAACTTCTCAATGGTCCATGCACCACTCTACTAAGCAGTCTTACCATAGTTGGTGCTGCATAGGACATGTCCAATGAATGCCAGTTTTCTCTCTGTTGCCATAAGTGACTGTGAAAATAACACCAAGATACAGAAAGTGACTTGCACAACATTTTCAGCAAGTTGACTATTAATTTTGTTTTTGATGACCATATCGCCAACATTTCCATTCGCATCTCTTCTTTGAGGTTTCTTTGCATTACGTAGCAAGTCGGTTCTTTCGCTTTCAATTCTTACTCTGTCCACCAATTCCTAGTTCCATCATATTGCCCGCTATGAGCAATGTCGTCAGCATATGTGAGGTTGGTTATATGGTGGCCACCAACGGAGACACTCCTTTCAAAACCATGTGGTGTTTTTCTCATGATATTCTGTGAGTAGTAGATGATGAATAGATGGGGAGATAAAATGCACCTCTGTCTTCGAATACATAGTTTCTAACTGGTCGGTCATCCCCAATAGCATCGGTTTCAAGGTGAGGGTTAAGTGTTCTGGAAAGTCCATGTCTCACATATTTTATTTTCAATACTCAAAACATCAATTTTTGGGGAAAACATTCTAGAAATTATTATAGATTTCTATCCTCTGATGTGACTTGAGTAGGCGAAAATTTAGGAGCTTATTCCTATACACAGTACGGCTTTTCTTTTATTCATAAAATTAACATGCTATTTTGACATTTTTTGAGTGGATACAGTTTTCTCACATGGTAAGTCTATATATACATGTAAAGTCATCGCATCCAGACGTGAAGGTAATAATCGCATTGAAATTCTGTGTAGACTATATTGTGTTTTCATTAATCAGATATTCGAAATTGTCTACCTGCTTAAATTTACTCGGCCTGCGTAAAAAATGGAAATTTGGCGCGTGGGACCACTGATTCTCGATCAATAAAGATATGATCGTCGAAAATTTAGCTGAATCTTCATTGGTTGCGCAAAGAGTTGTTTATGACGCGTTAGCAGAAGCAGGTAGGCCTCTGTCTGTGGTAATTAGCCCACTAATGATGAGAAGTCTCCGAGGTGCTCGTCAAAGATATCGCTGCGCCTTGGAGGCCAAAAGAAATCAGGACAAAAGTCAAGAGATCACATTCAAGAGGAAGCGGGAAGCAGAGGCGACCCTCGCGCAGCTACAGGCAAAGCGAGTGGATCTGCGGACGCAATATACGTCACCAAATGAACTGCTTAGAAAGCAGATTGAAGGTCTTTCACAGATTGCTTCATCAAGGACGTACGAAATTAAGTTTACAACGCTCTAGTAAACTCCTAAGATAAACCACGACCGGAAGGAACTTTTCAACCGAATACTTCACGCTGACTTTACCATTTGACATTTCTATCTTCAGTCCACCACTCCTTTTATCTGAATGACTTATAAGTGACTTGCATGATGTCTTTCTTCATCAATTGTAATACGTCATCCGTTTGCCATATCGGAACAAAGCTCTTTATTATCACTATTATTCTTTGTCCGCCTGTAACCGCAGAATTATCGGATGGTTGCGGACTTCTGAAGTTTATCCTTGTACTATCCGCATGCATGTGGTAAAAGCAGACTTATTTTGGTATCTGTTTGAATCCGTCATTCAAAAATTGCGTTCTTAGGCTGCAAAGGGCACTAGTAAAGACAACAACCGAAGAAAATTACAACTCAAACATTTGATTTAACTTCATTTTCATCTATGTTTAATTTGCACGGTCAAAAGATTTTCAGTTGTCACTATGGTCTCCTAGGATTTCATTCTCAATAAAAGTTTTGCAAAACTATAAGTTTAAGCTGTATAACTAATCGTGAAGAGCCCATGCATAAACTATATTCAGATCTTTCCATATTCTCAAAAAAATGTTTTACTTGCATTTTCTTCTTTTTGAATCGTTTTTCTACAAAATTGCGTGTTTTTCGTACTGGAATTGTCACTCCATCACTGAGGAAAGAGCAGACACTCCATTGTAATACCAGATAATTGTGATGCTAAGATCTTACAAAACAGCAGCACCTAAATCATACCAGGTCAATAAGTCAATAAATGTTTATTTCCAAATTTTTGGAAAGCATTTGAGGTAGAATAGCTTCACGCATCATGACGATAACAGCGGATATAGAAATCATAATAGCGGATAACTTCATGCATCGTAAGGATAGCCCAGCAGGAGCGAAGACGTCGGCCGCTTGTTGGTCCAATAGCGTAGTGTTCTAAACGCAACGACGGCTTGGTGAGAATTTTACCGAACAGACGTGTGAGTTTTGACGCTTCCTCAGCATTTCCTATAATTGTTCTTTGACGGATTCCAATTGGAATTCCTCTGTCATGTCTCTATGAATAGAAGTCCATATTTGGTGCTCGAGCGCTTGCCATATATTTTTGATTTTCTAGAGTTATATTTTGTACAAAAATAATTATTCATGATTGTTTGATAGAGCACAACTTCATTCTAATTTATCCCGACCTTTCCAGTCATCCCAACTTTACTTCCAACGTGCTTTCACATCATGAGATCGGTTCCATATAAGTATTGAATCAACTAATGCGATGTCACAGGGAGCTGGTAATTTCTGCGCTGCGTAGGTGTTAGTGGCCATCTTGGCAAGAAAGTGAAAACCATGGTGGAAGTAACCTACCGACGATGCATGCTCTTGATGTTGTTGATCCAGGATATTAAAATGTTAATTCTTTTCTGGATAATGTTACGGAGGATGGGCGCAGCTGAATTCAGTCAAGTGAGTTATTGTGTAAAATTAGATTGTGTGAGTTCATGTATTATTAAATATGTAAATAGTAATTGCAGAAATTCGAAGCTTCTAATTATTCGGATTAGAATGTCCCGAAATAGAATTTGCGAAAATGCATTCAATCAATCGAAAATAATGAAAACCCTTAACAGGCCGACTTCGGTCACCGACCTCTTGCATTATTTGATTATTGTTTGAAATCGGCTTACTACAGGAGGGACTCGCCGTTCCGTGACTTTTAATATTTCTGTCTTAGGGAACTGAATCAGTCATGTAATCTCTGACCGATCTTATTTATCGATGCGCATGTGACCGATTGTCAAAGAGTGTTGACTATTTTTCATTCATCTGCTGGTGACAAAGACCAGTGAGAAAAGCAGATGATGCTGATTGATTGTTTGGCAATACAGCAGCGGCTGCTGAAAGTGAAGAGTCAGCTAGAGACAGTTCAGCTGGCAGTATGGAACATAGTACGACCGTTAACAAAGCTTCCACTTGATGATGTCGACTTGACCAGTCACGAAGATGATTAGACCACTTATGATGAATCTTCCGTTTCTAATTAATGCTACATTGCTTGTGAAGAGGAGGGGAAATCGATGCCACTCATCAGAGCCTATAAAGACGCGCAAGACGGCAAACATAATGAGCTATAGACCTGAGCAAAAATTATGTAAATACACAGAGGGTGAAGACGTTGAGAGAACGATCAAACTTCTTAGAGAAAATTCAAAGGCGATGCCTAAAAATCAAGGGCATTTCTATGTCAGAAGATCTTTCCTCCAGAAGGTCT
Organism: Prostheceraeus crozeri; assembly: GCA_907163375.1. Classification (NCBI taxonomy): domain Eukaryota; kingdom Metazoa; phylum Platyhelminthes; order Polycladida; family Euryleptidae; genus Prostheceraeus; species Prostheceraeus crozeri. The sequence goes on along the minus strand of CAJQUW010015361.1, from coordinate 31,387 downwards.
CATTTGTCGCTGAATATTCAGCGAGATATTTCCAATGCCAAATCTCTACTGCATTTTCTTAATCCTGTGTTTCTACCAAGTGGTCGCATCTCAGTGCCTTCTTGCAGAACTTCCTTGCGTCGCAATTCTTTTTCACCATCAGTGTGCATAAGCGCGTCATTTGCACTTCATGACTGAGTCACTTACTTTATTTTATGATTTTCAAATCGCAATTTGTATCTTCACTTCGATTATATATTTTGATTATCATTTCAAGAATCAATAAACGTATCTCTCTCTTTTCTGAGATATGCTCCTTTCCAAACAGGACAGAAAAGCGTAAAAATTGCACAAAGTGAAGACTGACGGATCCTCGCATCCAATTGATCTTCAGTGAACATTCTGCCGCTCGATCTGCTGGAGTGACTCTTGCCGACATCGAATGAATACAGCAGTTTGAGGAAGCAGTGTCGTCAATCACGTCTATCAAATGCCATCAGTTTTATAATCACTCTTTTATCTACACGGAGAATGTTTGAATAAAGAGGACATTTTTGATAAGTAAACCCAAAAGTTGCAGTTCTTTATATCACAGAGGTGTTGTCGCATATTGTCACGCAGTTGTTCTCTCTTATCGCAATATGTTTGGTGAAATGGCAAATTGTACATTATATAGTTTGGGATGTACGGCCCATCCCCCATCCCTGCTATCACTAAGCATGGAATCACATAGATATCTGCCTATCATGAGACTAACATAGAGTATCCGCTCAATGTTCATCCGTAGAAATCAGTTGTGACATTTTTTTTGCAGTTTGTGTCAGTAATTAATGGTAGAGGTTGTTGCTGTTCCACTCTGCAGAACTGAAAGGACTTACGCTTCGCTATGACGCTTAGTTCATCCCTGATGAATAGACGAATTATTTCTGTTACTGTTTCCTTGTGATTCAAATAATTATGTCTTCCTTGAATGCTTATTTCATCTATATGCATTAATTTGGTACTTATCGGGTATCTCCCCACCATGTTTTCAAATTGTCTAAAATTCCGTAGAAATTAATCAATCGTCATAAAACTTTAGCGACACGCATGTGAGGATATTTTCTACCCACATACCAAAAGTTGTTCAAATCGGTTCAAATGCCACTGACAGAGCAAAACAATGGAATCAAAGAAACTGATCACAATGAACTTTCAAAGATGTAAATGGGTCTACATTCCTATTCAGATTTAAGAAGTGACGCCTTGTAAATCATAGAATCATGCCGCTAAAAATTGAATTAAAAATATGATTTCTCAGCCAAGAAGCTCTCCTAAGATATCATCTTTTCCTTGAAGACTTGCAGGGAGTTGCATTATAATGCAATTCATGAATTTCAAAGATTATCAGCCTAATTTCCGCTTAATAAAGATGCTTGTTAGCAAATATTCATTCCTTTTGATGTCCAACTTGTTTCATACTGTTCATGAAGATGTGGTTCTCCCCGTGCCCGAATTCAAGTTGGAAAAACAACCAAAACGAGAGGTAAATTTCAACAGGCACCAGATACTTCATAAAAGTCGTGCGAGCTTTCGGCTGTTCGCCTTAATCATGCACATAAAGTGATAGGTAAGCAAAGAAGATCGAAAACAGAATTTACACTAATAATCAATAAATCATTAAAAACAAATATTGTAAGTTAAAAGTCAAAAGTGCAGGACAGGCACGCCACTAAAAAGAACGAAAAACCTTTCTTTCTTTACCTTACTAATTTTCTTTATAGTAGTATGTTTGCCTTGCGCTTTGACTTTTAACTTACAGTATTTATTTTTAATGATTTATTGATTATTAGTGTAAATTCTGTTTTCGATCTTCTTTGCTTACCTATCACTTTAGGTGCATGATTAAGGCGAACAGCCGAAAGCTCACGATTTTAATAAAGCATCTGCTACTTAACTTCATCTTTTTTCGCAGCCTCTGTTGTCGGAAAAATTCCATTTTAGAAATATTTTGTCGTCTGGTCACTCGACATACGTGCAATTCTAATTCAGCAATGTCAGTTTCATTCACCATAAACAAACAAAATGACTGTTTAGTAGACACTTTCACATCTAAATTGACATTTACAACAATGTCTGTTTAATAAAAGATCAATTTGTTTCAACAATAAAGCTTAAATGTGATAATGATCTTTCTTTACCAAAATCCCTCCTAGGAGGCACTTTTAATAACAGAGAAATTTTCAATGCGCATCAGATTGAGGTCTCTCTTTTTGTATATGTATGACTCTCGTTATGTGTCGCATCAGTAAAAAGTTTAAAGCCTTGAACAGTTCGCCGGTTATTAAGCTGAACAAAGTTAGCACATTGACAATGTTGTCCACAAATTATTTTATGAACCCTCTTCTGAACTCCGTCTAGCTGCTTTTCTTTATTAACTTGAACTGAGGTAAAGAGGGGTGAGCAATATTCAAGTACACTTCTTATTGTTCCATTGTATATTAGAATCAACGATTCTGTTGGCATGAATGGCTGCAAGTCTGAGTGCGCCAAGACGAGATGATGCTCTTTTCGTTGTCTGTTCGATCATATGATTATTCCAATTCATATTCCGATCCAGCGCAACACCTAGCAGTTTCATTGTGTCAACCATTGGAACGTTGGGAAGGAAGAATTAGATTTTGTCTTGCAATTTAAATCCTCTTTCTTTGGACACAAATAATTGCTGAGATTTTGCTTCATTGATTTTCAGTTAATTCTGCAACATCCATTGTGATGCTTTGGTCTAGCGACAACCACATTATGGTCACTACTCCCTAGTGGAAGGTCACACATTTACTTGCTTATATGACAAAGCCATTTGATGAGGAATCAATATTTTGTCTAAAAAAGAGTCACCCCCTGTCGGTTGATCAACAATATTGGCAAGGTCAAAGCATATTTCAAGGAAGTTGGTATCCACATTGTTGAAGTCACCAACAATAATTACAGGTAGTTCAGGACGATCACGCAAGTAATTGTCTATTTTGCTTTTGGGCTGAAGTCATGCTACCACCATGTGGGAAATACAACACTACAAAAACACATACGAAACGCAGATGAGACATCCGTAAGAGAAGACATTCAACGTACGATCGTTCGAAGATCTGTTTTGTATAAGGGATACACGAAGCTGATTTCCTGCCCACACACAAATTCCACCGCCTTTCTTGTCTTGACTCCGATCTGCTCTAAACAAGTTATACCCTTTAATATGAAAAAGTTCATCACATATTAAATCATGTAGCCAACTTTCAGTTACCGCAATAATATCCGGCAAGTACGTATCAACTGAGACACAGAGTTCATCAAACTTGTTGTAAATTGAACGAGCATTTGTGTAAACAACAACTGACAGACAATCAGGAATCACTGGTTGTCAGTTATTCCCGTCTCTCGTAATGATGGCTCCCAGTTTTAGAAGGACATTTTCACCAGATGCCTTTCTTCTTTTAAATTCTTCAACAAGTTTTTTGTCTTCTATTCGCTGCATGCGTGTCAAGTCAGGACGAAGGAAGATTTTCTGCCTCATATTATCAGATTTGAGTTTCCACGCATTTCTCAAACACTTTTGCTTTTCCATCATTGACCATAAAGCGAATTCTAACAGGACGTGGTTTTAGACCTCTCCTGCCAACACGATCAGCTGCCACAATTGAATCTCGAGAGATTTCCAGTTTAAGACAAAGCTCCTTAACACTTGGTTCCTCAACTCCAAGGCAAAAGTGTCAGTGACAGCAGGAACTTTCTTCCAATCCAAACACCATAACGTTATTTTTCTTTACTTCCCTCTCGTTGTTCTCAACTATCTCATCATGTACTGCTCCTGTCAGATCAGCGGATAGCGTAGAAGATTTGCTCAGCTTCATCTCCTTCAACTCTTTCTCCAACAATACTTTAATTCTGTGGAGAACATCACATAATTTCGTATTCTTGCAATCAATCCAGGAGTACGATAAATGAGAGGACGATAAGAGAGCTTTCGAAGCGGACTGAGGCAAGTTACATCATTTAAATGTGAATTTTTGAAAAGAAAAAATGACAAACAATCTGGATTCAGAGAAAGAGGCTGCGTTTTGTTGCCTGCGTTTTGTTGGAATTAGAGAACTTTGTGGCTTCCAACTTGCCAACTGGAAATGTCGATAGCGATCATGTTTGCATTTTAGACTTGACGAAAGGTTTTGACAGAATTTATCTTTCAATGCTGAAAAGGAAAATGCTTCGAGATAATTTTGATAACTTCTTGTACACGTTTATTGCCAATTACTTGTCTGGGAGAACTCAACGAATAAAAAAGAAAAACAGTGTTAGTCAGTTGACTCGTATAAGTATCGGTATCCCACAAGGATCATCTCTGGGTCCTTGCATTTTCGCATATTTCTTGTCTGATTTAGAAATCTATGCTGAAGATGTGATCCATTTTGAATATGCTTACGACTTGACTTTATGTGACAATGCCTACAAAAGCACCCAAATTAGCAGCTTTCAAACAGTCCTTCCAAAAGCATCACAATGGATGTTGCAGAATTAACTGAAAATCAATGAAGCAAAATCTCAGCAATTATTTGTGTCCAAAGAAAGAGGATCTAAATTGCAAGACAAAATCTAATTCTTCCTTCCCAACGTTCCAATGGTTGACACAATGAAACTGCTAGGTGTTGCGCTGGATCGGAATATGAATTGGAATAATCATATGATCGAACAGACAACGAAAAGAGCATCATCTCGTCTTGGCGCACTCAGACTTGCAGCCATTCATGCCAACAGAATCGTTGATTCTAATATACAATGGAACAATAAGAAGTGTACTTGAATATTGCTCACCCCTCTTCACCTCAGTTCAAGTTAATAAAGAAAAGCAGCTAGACGGAGTTCAGAAGAGGGTTCTTAAAATAATTTGTGGACAACATTGTCAATGTGCTAACTTTGTTCAGCTTAGTAACCGGCGAACTGTTCAAGGCTTTAAACTTTTTACTGATGTGACACATAGCGAGAATCATACATATACAAAAAGAGAGACCTCAATCTGATGCGCATGGAAAATTTCTCTGTTATTAAAAGTGCCTCCTAGGAGGGATTTTGGTAAAGAAAGATCATTATCACATTTAAGCTTTATTGTTGAAACAAATTGATCTTTTATTAAACAGACATTGTTGTAAATGTCAATTTAGATGTGAAAGTGTCTACTAATCAGTCATTTTGTTTGTTTATGGTGAATGAAACTGACATTGCTGAATTAGAATTGCACGTATGTCGAGTGACCAGACGACAAAATATTTCTAAAATGGAATTTTTCCGACAACAGAGGCTGCGAAAAAAGATGAAGTTAAGTAGCAGATGCTTTATTAAAATCTGCGAGCTTTCGGCTGTTCGCTTTAATCATGCACGTAAGGTGATAGGTAAGCAAAGAAGATCGAAAACAGAATTTACACTAATAATCAATAAATCATTAAAAATAAATACTGTAAGTTAAAAGTCAAAGCGCAAGGCAAACATACTACTATAAAGAAAATTAGTAAGGTAAAGAAAGAAAGGTTTTCTCGTTCTTTTTAGTGGCATGCTTGTCCTGCACTTTTGACTTTTAACTTACAGCATTTGTTTTTAATGATTTATTGATTATTAGTGTAAATTCTGTTTTCGATCTTCTTTGCTTACCTATCACTTTATGTGCATGATTAAGGCGAACAGCCGAAATCTCGCACGACTTTTATAAAGCATCTGGTGGTTGTTGAAATTTACCTCTCGTTTTGGTTGTTTTTCCAACTTGAATTCGGGCACGGGGAGAACCACATCTTCATGAACAGTATGAAACAAGTTGGACATCAAAAGGAATGAATATTTGCTAACAAGCATCTTTATTAAACGGAAATTAGGCTGATAATCTTTGAAATTCATGAATTGCATTATAATGCAACTCCCTGCAAGTCTTCAAGGAAAAGATGATATCTTAGGAGAGCTTCTTGGCTGAGAAATCATATTTTTAATTCAATTTTTAGCGGCATGATTCTATGATTTACAAGGCTTCACTTCTTAAATCTGAATAGGAATGTAGACCCATTTACATCTTTGAAAGTTCATTGTGATTAGTTTCTTTGATTCCATTGTTTTGCTCTGTCAGTGGCATTTGAACCGATTTGAACAACTTTTGGTATATGGGTAGAAAATATCCTCACATGCGTGTCGCTAAAGTTTTATGATGATTGATTAATTTCTACGGAATTTTAGACAATTTGAAAACATGGTGGGGAGATAACCGATAAGTACCAAATTAATGCATATAGATCAAATAAGCATTCAAGGAAGACATAATTATTTGAATCACAAGGAAACAGTAACAGAAATAATTCGTCTATTCATCAGGGATGAACTAAGCGTCATAGCGAAGCGTAAGTCCTTTCAGTTCTGCAGAGTGGAACAGCAACAACCTCTACCATTAATTATTGACACAAACTGCAAAATAAATGTCACAACTGATTTCTACGGATGAACATTGAGCGGATACTCTATGTTAGTCTCATGATAGGCAGATATCTATGTGATTCCATGCTTAGTGATAGCAGGGATGGGGGATGGGCCGTACATCCCAAACTATATAATGTACAATTTGCCATTTCACCAAACATATTGCGATAAGAGAGAACAACTGCGTGACAATATGCGACAACACCTCTGTGATATAAAGGACTGCAACTTTTGGGTTTGCTTATCAAAAATGTCCTCTTTATTCAAACATTCTCTGTATAGATAAAAGAGTGATTATAAAACTGATGGCATTTGATAGACGTGATTGACGACACTGCTTCCTCAAACTGCTGTATTCATTCGATGTCGGCAAGAGTCACTCCAGCAGATCGAGCGGCAGAATGTTCACTGAAGATCGATTGGATGCGAGGATCCGTCAGTCTTCGCTTTGTGCAATTTTTACGCTTTTCTGTCCTGTTTGGAAAGGAGCATATCTCAGAAAAGAGAGAGATACGTTTATTGATTCTTGAAATGATAATCAAAATATATAATCGAAGTGAAGATACAAATTGCGATTTGAAAATCATAAAATAAAGTAAATGACTCAGTCATGAAGTGCAAATGACCCGCTTATTTACACTGATGGTGAAAAAGAATTGCGACGCAAGGAAGTTCTGCAAGAACGCACTGAGATGCGACCACTTGGTAGAAACACAGGATTAAGAAAATGCAGTAGAGATTTGGCATTGGAAATATCTCGCTGAATATTCAGCGACAAATGAGACCTTCTGGAGGAAAGATCTTCTGACATAGAAATGCCCTTGATTTTTAAGCATCGCCTTTGAATTTTCTCTCAACGTCTTCGCCCTCTTTGTATTTACATAATTTTTGCTCAGGTCTGTAGCTCATTATGTTTGCCGTCTTGCGCGTCTTTATAGGCTCTGATCAGTGGCATCGATTTCCCCTCCTCTTCACAAGCAATGTAGCATTAATTAGAAACGGAAGATTCATCATAAGTGGTCTAATCATCTTCGTGCATGGTCAAATCGATGTCATCAAGTGGAAGCTTTGTCAACGGTCAGTAGTTAGTATTGCGGACGCACTGTTAGTGGATACGAACATGGATAGGAACAAGTTCCGAATTGCCAATGCGAACATGGATAGGAACATGTTCCGAATTGCCAATGGATGCGAACATGGATAGGAACATGTAAATAGGAACCGCGTTTCGATTGATAGCCGAATTGCGATCATACTTAATGATTCGGTGCACATATTTGTGTGTTGTGATCGGAACGGCTTGTTCCGAAATTGAATTAGAGTATGTGAATTAGAATAGGGATGCGAACATCTATTTCGGTACTTAAACAGATGTTTGTTTTGAGACTGCTTGCTCAAATGCGGCAATTGTGACCATTGATGACAATTTTATTTATTTTCATAATGCGTTTACAGATTAGAAATTATGTTATGAATGTTCTATTATTTGCTAATCAGAATCCCATTTACAGAATTTGTGAAATAAAAACAAGAGGTTTACAATGTAAGTGTAATTAACCATAAAAAATGAAAGAAGGTAAGTCACGTCCCTCGGGGGACTCCGTTAACTTCAAGAAGTCCTCAGCCCATTCGAGGAATGTTGCATTGTTTTTGAAGTCGTGTTCACACTCATGTATAGGACACTTCGCCGACAGTCCTTTCCTCCTTTGGAGTGCTGTCACTATCAGCGTCTTCCAGAGTTCCACTTTGCATCCGCAACTCAAATTAACATTCGTATCCAACGCTCCACCCATAATTACTTGGCTTTCATTTTGGTAACAGAACAGTTGTTTCTGGGTACTCATCATGAAATAGATTCGTAATAGATTCTTGTATACTCAAGTCACGAGGATTAGAACTTGCTTAATTGGAACAATGTCATCCTTATATATCCCTTTAGGGAAAATCGGAACCTCTCTGATTGGCTGTTGGGAATTCCTTTGTTTAAAAAGTATATAAGCCCTAGCTGTGTACCAATTCTCATCAAAGGTTCTAATCCTCAAGTACCATATTATCAGCTATCTTATTTATATTATTCTAATCACATTGAAAATGGAACGTATCACAGCACCTCCCACTTCTCCTGTTGAAAGGACGGAATCGCCATGCGAACCCAGAGTGTTCGTAAGAGGACCTGTAACTCCTGATCCAGAATCATCAGAAGATGAAAGTTTGGTACTACAGAGGAGTATCATCGAAACACCGGTGGAAGCTCTTATAACAGTCAAGACACGTAGTGGAAGTCAGGTTCGAAATGCTCCACGAAAAACAAACACGAAGCGGATATGTGTGCGATTAGAGCCTGAAGAAAAGAATTTAACAGCTGCGCTGGAGTTCAGCATAATAGATCCAGCCACGCCTCGCCGCTGCCCTGGTGCCCCCAAAAAGACAAGAGTATGTGTTCGAGTTGACCTGAAGAGACTGATTCCTTTCCCCAATATTGACAATATGTAATTTTTTATCTTTAATAACACTTACATAATGAACAATCTTGTTTTTATAATTTCACAAATCGAATTTCTGATAGGATTTGAATGGGAACTGGGGATAGATATATTCATCTCTGAAATAGCTACCTATAAATATTTCTAAGTTTAATATTTCGAAGATATATATTTCAAATCACTTGTTTGAGACTTTGAAACAGCACCGAACATACTAGAACAAATTTGAAATGAATATTAATGTGTAATTCAAGTGAAAGTCAAATTGGATGAAAGTTTGAATAGATTTACAGTGTTTTTTGAATGCTTTTTCACCTTAGGATGATATCATACATATTGCATACAATACACCATTAGCTAGAGAATGAAAAGACCTTTCTAATGATATAAGGTATGTACCCATTCGATGAAGAAATCCCTGCTGTATGCAAGTGTATGCAGGAAGAAAAATTTATGATTTCAAATTTCTAAGTTTCTCAACTAAATTCTACCTATCTTTCAAAGGGCTATAGCTGCTTCGGATGGTGTCATACATATTGCATACAATACATCATTGGAATCAGAATGAAAAGAGCTTTCGAATGATATAACATATGTACCTATTCAATGAAAAAATCCTTGTTGTATGCAGGTGTATGCAACTGGAAAAATTCTAAATTTTTTCTCAAAAATAACTAAGTTTCCAGTTTTTTCAAATTTTCAAAGTTAAAGTTTGATCACTCGAAATGACCATAATGCATAAACCTCCACATGAACTTGACCTTGACCTTTGACTTGACCTTGACCTTTGACCTTCATACACTTCATACACGGCGGGGGGGCCTCAAAATTTCTCGGGCGCTTGGCGCCCTCGAAAATTTTCGGATTATAAGGTAAATATATTTTCGAGTGCGCTTCGCGCACTCCAAAATTTATTTACCCATGGGCTCCGGGTGCCATAGCTATTCTTTTTTTGCATAACTAAAACCTAACCCTAACCCTAACCCTAGGTGCTTTTAAATTTAAATTTGGCGCGAAATTTGATTTTTCGAAATTTGGCGCGAAATTTGAATTTCGATTTTTGCGCATTTTATGATGCAGTCTGGATTTAACTACTTAAAACTTAATGGCTTTTTCTTTATTATTTGAATTTAGATGATAGTTCAAATTATATGAAATCCTTAACTTTGGTAGAATTTCTAAATGTTTAGAACTGCAGGTAATCCATCTTCATCACATGTTAATTGGTTTAACTTCGCGGTTACAAGTACCACTCTAGCATCAAAAACTTTGATGGCACTTTTCTATTTCATCATTAAAATATATCAGCTGTTTAGTTTTGTTTGAATTCAACAGTTTGTTTTTCTATACCAATGTGATGTTATGATGACATCCGGTCTTTGTTCATGGTTCCTTTGTTAGAATCATATATAAAGAAGTTGTAGAGCTCCGTTCTTCACTCATTTTTGAATTATTCTGTGTGCATAGCAGACCTCGTTCTCCGTCTCTCCGTTTCATCGATTTATAACTGCAATTCTGAAGTGAGTTCTACATTCTTCTATTCACTACTTTATATAGTTTGGGAGTAGGAACATTACTAAGTTCTTATAACCAGATAGTTTAAAACATGTGGCTGGAACTTAAGTTAGGAACACTATATGTTATATTATTAAACAGAATTATTAATTTTCATAAACAATTATAGCATTGTCAAAACCTATAAAGCACACAAGCTTATATGATGAAGTGTTTAAATAAAGATAAACATTTCCAAAGTGTGCTTCAAATTTGTAAATAATTCAAATGCTAATTTTTTTTTCAAAGTGATAGTCTGTGGACCATTTACAAATTAAAAGTTGTTTAACCAAAGTCAGAAATGTTTATCTTTTTTAAAACATTAGTTTCGTTTCTATGATTTTATTTCGAAACAAAATAGAAATACATCAGCTGATTTCAATTTCATGTTCATATGTAAACAACCCTTTTCAAGATAAATTCAACATTTCGACTTTCGGTTTCTATCTCGAAAAATATATCTCTGTCAGAAAATTAATGACTGTGGAATTACTTTCCAATATTTATACAATAGTTACTTAAATGAGTTCATATTTGCTAACAGACAATGTAATGACAAACGTTTTCCATGACTTAAAGAAATGGTTCGTCATGCAGGCATTGCACGCCAACGATTAATTTTCCACTACTGTGAAACTTGCAAACAACCGGTGCGACATGCCAACAAGAGTGGCCATAAAGACTGTAAATTCAAGGAGGGCTGCACTCATGTCTACTGCCTCACCTGCAGAGCCTACGTGCGAAGCACAGAAATGGGCAACGATGAAAAGTCTAAAGCCTTCATCATCCGGCATGCATCCTGTGCGCAGGAGAATGGCAGGGGTGGACTTAACCTAACATCGAAAGCTGAAAGAAACAAATTGGCTAGACTTTTCGCGAAGGAGGATAGGGCTGCAGGAGTTCTTAGTCAACGCGCCGAACCTTCAAAACCCCCTACAAAGCCCCCACAAGAAGAAAATTCAAATCAAGAGAATTCCTGGACAGTGACTCTTCATCCAGTGCTTTAGAGGTGAGTACTGATAACTGCACATGCTAAATTTAAAATAAAAAATGAATAATGTTAAGAAGTAAATTTAACTTTTAAAAACATTTCAGTTTCAGAGGTCTCAAGCGAAGAAAAAGACAAAGATTGTCAAAAAGTTGCCTCAAGTGAGAAATGTAAGTCATGTTGATAAAATTAATCACCTTTGATGTAAAATAATATGTTATTTCTTTTTACAGCTGTTTAAAATTCTGCCACCGGTACCCAAGATTAGTGCGGTAGAAGAAACAAGTAGTCCACGTCCCGTAAGTACAGTTGTTATAGTCGTTATTATAAGTTCCTCTCACCACTTCTTAATGTATCATACATAATCCATTTGCTCAATTATCCTTCTATCTTTTTCTACCGTTTCCGGTAATGAGATCCCTATCCCTGAATAAGTCAAGGGTTAATAGCGTCGCCTCAACACCTGCGACCACCACTTCCGTTGAGGATAATGAGGAGCGTCCATACACGATACGGGAGTCCTCATCCGATGAGAGCGAGGATTCAGACGAGAGTAGCGACTCGTCTTTTTCAACATCGACCACATCTTCTGATGAGGATGGAGCAAGGCATTCCCTTGTAAGTACCGAACTTAATAATTAATAACTAAATCTCATGATTTCTCTTGATAAATGCTGTTCTAAAATTATAACAGTGATATCTATTTTCAAAATAATTCGATTCAGGACAATTTTTCACCGATGACTTCTGAGGTACGATTTTCACAATTTTGTTAGAACTGTAGTTCTCTATCCTCATTATAAGGACATATAGATAGTAAACAATTACTTCTCATTATAAGGATATATAGATACTAAACAATTATTTCTTCTCATTTCAGGATATGTGTGATTTCACATCACAAGAAATATCATTCTCCCGGATCCGTGCGTTGCCAAATTGCAGCGTTCGGCTGCCCCCTACACCGATCCTTCATTATAGAACTCCTGCTCCTACTCCGGTCCCCTTTCCTGATCCTGCTCCTGCTACAGTCCCTGTTACTGCTCCCGTTCCTGCTCCTGTCCCTGTTCCTACTCCTGCACCGATCCCTGTTCCTGCTCCAGTCTCTGTTCCTGCTCCTTTACAATATAATGTCGACCTAGATGATCCGTCCGAGAATGATGAGCGGCTAGAGGAGAAGTTAAAACTGTGCCAGCAACGCCTGAAGATGGCTGAGGAGAGAGAAAGTAAGCTCAGGGAGGAGAATAGGCGTTTGATTGTGTCCGTTAGAAATTTAACACAGTCAAACCTACTATTGTCCTCCTCTGTAGCCAGAGGTAGTCGGCAGTTCGAGCGTGAGACGCCGATGCATTCGGTGTTTCGTGATGGGGACATGCTGTCTCACATGGAGGACACGACCGACTGCTGTGAGCAGTGCCACCATGTCAAACTGTCTCACAGAGACAGGGTCAAGTGTCAGAAAATGTAAACTTTTTACTTTTACTTTTTGTTTTGACTATAAATGGAAAAATAAATTGTTACAAGTCCTGTCTTCTTATTTCATCATAGATTGGAACAAATATCATTGGCTAGTAATAGTTGTGACGTCATAGGACGATGAAAAAATATATATAGTCTGCAAAAATTACAATCCTCACCAGTTTAATAAACATGGTTGTCTGTTCTAAATGTGGAAAAACGTTTACTCTTAATGGCAATTTGCAACGTCATGAAAAGTTTTGTAAGTTGGGAAAAACTTATCAGTGTAGGAAGTGTCCATATGAAACGAAGCGACAGGATAATCTAAAGCGACACAATCTAGTTTTTGATAAGCAACCAAGTAATTGTAATTTAAATTCAAATCTTCGAAGTATCTTAGCTAATGATAGTCAAATATCTTAATCTAGTACTGTTGAACAAACGTCTAGACATATACCAACCAGCGCTTCAAATAATAGTTTGATCTTTATGCAATACTGCTCCCGGTGTGGTAAAACGTATAATTCTATAGGCAAATTCCGTCAGCATATGAATATGCATAATACAAATAGTGAGATGAATATACAAAATAATCATGGAACTGTAAGTCTCAGCGAAAGCGCGCTCAACGGTCATGCTCGTGTATACGACATCACACCATCAGCACACACAGTAGATATAACTTCCTTTTTATTAAGTATGCGATCTATATTAGAAAACTTAGTGTCAAACCTTCTAGAAAATTTTCAACTACGTGGTCGTCCGGTAGCGCAAATTCGTTATGTGCGATCAAATCCTCAGGAAGATGAAACGTTTCTCGCACAATTACTTCATCATCTACAAACTATATTTATGACTATGATACATGGTTCCAAGATAACTTAAATAGTCTCTCAAGTCATATTGAAACTTTTGCAAATAAGGGTAGCAATTGGGTTATAGATGAAATACTAAATATAGAATTCAATGTTATTACTAGTCCATTACTTCCTGGTGGAGAAGTATTTAATCTACCAAAGAGTCTGAAAGATTCGAAGGCTGTAATTAATGTACATTCAAATGCAAATGACTGTTTCTTGTATTCAGTTCTATCAATGCTACATTACAATGATGTATCATATTCTAGGAATGAGATAAAATCATATAGTAAATGGACACCTGAACTAAATATGAATGGCATCTCTACACCCGTATCAATTAAAGATATTCCTAAGTTTGAGAAAAATAATGACATTAAAATCAACATTCACCTTTACGAAAAAGGACTAAAAGGTGTTCTATATAGCAGCAACTCTATTGGTAAACGAACTGTGAATATACTACTAATTATAAACAATGAACGTGCACACTATTGTGGAATCAGAAAACTATCAAGATTATATAGAAAAATATATAGAAGATACAAACATTTCTGCGATCGATGTACCCAATCGTTTACATATAAGACAACTTTGGAGCGACATTATCAATTTTGTGTTCGTGGAAAGGCACAAATAGAAAGAATGCCTAAACAACTAGAGGTAAGCACAAGTAGCATGGAATATCAATTAAGTCCTCCTTTAGTTGTTTATGCAGATATAGAGTGCTACATCGATAATAAAGTACACAAACCGGCAGCAGTTGATGTTTATCATGTTTGGCATAAAGCTCTCCAGTCCAGATTTGAAAACAAATATTATGTCTTCAAAGGAGAGAATTGTATCATGGACTTCTTGGATCACCTAGAAAATATAGCTCAAAACTTATATGATAATCAGCGTGCAATAAGCCGGCAACCAATGTCTCTTTCTTCTGATGAAGAAGAAAAACATAAAAATGTGAAAAATTGTAATAAATGTAAAGCTGCATTTAGTGATGATTGCATAAAAGTAAGAGATAACGACCATTTAACAGGAAGATAAAGACAAATAATATGCAGTAAATGCAATCTTCGATTAAAACTAAATAGGCGGGAACTACCCATCTTCTTCCATAATTGTAAGAATTATGATAGTCATATCGTTTGCTATAAAGCAATTGGAAAGAAGAAGTCATGGAAATTGGAAGTAGTAACAGCAACAGCTGAAAAGTATATAACTCTATCCTCCAGCGTCCCTGTGAACGAATACAAAGGAAAAACAATCTACTTCAAGTTAAAATTCTTAGATTATTATCAATTTTTAAGTGCATCATTGAGTGAGTTAGCAAGAGGATTGCAAGTTTATGAACATGTAGAAAAACTAAGAAATGAATTTTCCCTGTCAACAGATGATATTCTTTATCAAAATGGAGTGTTCCCCTACTGTTATTTCAAAAGTCTAAATACATTGTCAGAAAAATGTCTACCACCACAATGTGAATTTTATAATGATCTCACTCGTGAACATTGTTCAGATGAAGAATATGAGCACGCTAGTAATGCGTGGTTTGCTTTCAATTGTAACAATTTTGGTGATTACATGCTTGCATATTTGAAACTGGATGTATTATTACTGGCAGATATTTTTGAAGTTTTTAGGTCACTAAGTCAAAGTGAAGATGAAGTAGATCCTGTCCATTTCGTTAGCCTTCCACATCTTAGCTTTACTTCAGCTTTAAATTTGACATCTAATGATCCTCCACACTACATACAAGATGAAAGTATGTATAATCTCTTCGAAAGGGGAATAAGGGGTGGAATGACTTTTACGAACATTCACAGAGCACGTGCACGCATTTCGGAATTACAAAATAATACAAATGAAAGTCGTCACTTATCTTACATAGATGTCAATAACTTTTACGGTTCTTCGCTCAGTAAGAGTCTACCACATTCAAATTTTAAATGGTTGAGTGATAGTGAAGTAAGCTATTTTCTAAACGAAGAAAATATACAAGCTATCGATGATGATGGTGAAATTGGCTATATTTTTGATCTAAACATGGAATATCCTGCAAACATACATGATGACACTGCCGATTTCCAATTAGCGCCAGAGATGCAGACCGTAGAGCAAAATATGTTCTCAACTTATATGAAGGATTTACATAGGAAAATAAGACCAGACACTAAATTCAGTTAAACTAAAAAACTCTTGCTTCATCAATTCAATAGGGAAAATTATGTTGTACACTATTCAATATTAAAATTTTATTTATCCATGGGTATGAAAATCACAGAAATTCACAACGGTATAAAGTTCACACAAAAGCCATGGTTGAGAACGTACATTGATATGAATTCACAAAAGAGAGCTCAATCAAGTACCAACTTTGAAAAGTCATTTTATAAGCTGAAAAATAATTCTTTATATGGTAAAACAATGGAAAATGTAAGACGAAGGGGAAAATTCAAATTAGTAAACAGCGTGGAACAATGTCGAAATTATCAAATCATCCTCTCTATGTACAGCATAAGATATTTGATGAAGATCTAGTTGGTATGGAAATGTATAAACCTTCAATAATGTTGAATAAATTGATTTATGTTGGTCAGGCGGTACTTGACTATAGCAAATTGGAAATGTACCAGTTATACTACAATGATTTGAAAAGATGTCCACTGATAAATAGAACGCGGCTTTGTGGAGGTGATACCGATAGTTTTTTCCTATGTTTGTACATCTCACCATCTGTCAGCTTGGAGGATGCACTGCTATATTTTGGTGAAAAATTTGACTCTTCAAACTATGACAGTCATCACCGTCTATACTCAACTACAAAAAGAGCCAGATTAGGTTGTTTTAAGGATGAGTGCGCGGGAAAGTTGCTTGAGGAAATGATCTTGCTAAAACCAAAAATGTATTCAATGAAATATCTAGATTCAACTTGTGATAGCATCAAGCGGGCAAAAGGAGTGCAGAGAGCTGCAGTTAAAAAATTACATCATAATGATTATAGGACTGTGTACTACAGTGAGAAAGATACAAATGAGGAAATGACAATTATAAATTCAAAAAATCACGTAGTCACTACAAAATCATTTAGAAAGCGAGGACTTTCACTTTGGGAGGATAAGCGCTGTTGGTTAAATAAAAATCTATCTCTACCATATGGACACTATAGTTTAGGTCTTCCCCTACCTTCAAAGAGAAGGAGATGCCTTCCTGCTACAGGTGACGTAGAAGTTTACGAAATTTAACAAAGTAAACTAACCAATCACTACATTTCTGCCTAGTTATGCTTAATAATATATAGGTAGATTAAATATAAAATAAAATTTCTACATTTTTCCGATGTGTAGAAATAATTACTAAAACATAGGTAGTCCTACTATGAATTGAAGACGTAGCACTCAACATCATTCCGATATGTTGAGATGTAAAATAGCAAGCTTTATGCAAACAAATAAACTTAGGTTTATATTTGAAAACATGCGACAACGAATCTACATTTGGGAAGACCCTCAATGTTAACATGGAGGATACAGAGGAAGGATAAATATGTGACTATCCTATTCTTTCCAAATGGAACAATTCAGTGTGTTGGTGGCTTCACTGATGGTGATCTACCATATGCATATTCTACGTTGGAAAATTTACTTAGAGCCTCATTATCTGAACGGGAAGTGAAGACAATGACTGTGCTATGTGAATTGAACTATCATTATGACTTTCGTAAAGTCATATCATCAAATAATCTCACTTATGAAGTGGAACTATTTCCAGCAGCACAGATGACTAACTGGCACCCATATCATGTTCATGTATTCCATAATGGAAAGATTGTGATAACCGGCATTAAAGACATAAATGATGTTCCTCCCATCCTATGTGATTTGAGAAATATATTTGTGAAATCTACATTGTAGCTATGTAAATATCTAGAAAAGAACTGTACATTTGTAAATACATATTGAAATGTAAACATGTTTTGCTTTCCCTCTAAACCCAACGATTTGGAACATAAAACAATGATATTTACATATAAAATAAAACTTTATTACAAAATAGTTTCAATATACTTTGTAAGAATTACATCATTTTTATAGCAGTCTTTCGGAAAAAGTTGTAAAAGACTTTTACAGTTATTTTTCGATGGTCTCTCGTTGACGAAATATAGCACATAACCGCCGCACATGAGAGATACATTGCTTTGGAGTGGAAACGATGTAATTTTTTTAATCGTCCAGGAGAACCTATTCATCCATAGTGCAATGTCATGTAAGCGAGGTAGATTAAGAGAGTCAAAATATTCAGCCACTTTATAGCGATTGATGTACACTGCAACCCAATGTTTACCAGGAAGATTGTTGCTGTCCGTATTGATGATAAGCGAACAAGGATAGAAAGGAATTGAATTAGGTAAATTGTCTCTAGAAAAGACATCAAGAAATATTGACTTGGAGTAGGGATGAAATTTTCCCATTTTCCTCAATTTTTCGGTGTTGCTTAGGTTACTCATCTCTGATAGCTGACAGTTACGTCTCGCATTCTCGTTATTTCAACCTAGCTATTATAGATAGCATAAATGAGGCAAGTAATTGTTTTCTTCAAAGGTGACTCAAATGACACCTCTAGTCATAGATTACCAGGCTTTGTAACTCCTACGCTTTCACCGCCTAGATCTGCATCTGCTGTGAGATTGTATATAATGAAGAAGTAACCATTTTTATACATATCTATTGTAATTCCATTTGAATCATCTGTGTTAAACATGCTCAGTGCAGTGAAAGTAGAATCATATTCACGTGCAAATTTGCCCTCCTTAAAATTAGGCTCATAAGCTTTGCAAGCAACAAATTTTCCATCCTGATAGAGTGCTAGTTTACTAACGTTAAAGTGTTGGAAATTAAATGGATTCTTTTAAAAAGCACCAATAAATGACTCATTTTCCACAAATGTGATATACACCGCCTTCGGCATCGCAGTGGGAAAAAGATTTGGGTAGGCATGAGAGGATGATCCCGCACCAATTGTGAAGTTTGTTAACACACTGTGATTAACTGGATATATTGCATTGCTTTTCCTCAATCCTGTCGCATGCTCGTTGATGACTGACGGGTTCATTGTTACTCTCCTTACATTGAGCACGGCATAACTTATGTTGATTTGATAGTTTGTAGCTCCAAAAGCCATTAACGCGAACTCAGGATTTGCACGAATAAATTTTATTTGCATTTTAACCTGTGATAGTAGATATCTAGATTGACGAAGGAAATCAAGATAGACAGGTCCTTTCAAGTATAATTCCTTTGAATCTGCTGTCAATTCCATTCGTTTTTTTAAACCTCCATTTGAAGCCTCATCAAATTTCCCTTGCTGATCATCATACCAGCCGGCAACTTGCAAGTGTGACTGTTTAGCTTGCTTCTGAAATTGCGTCATTGTATTTATGTATGCTCCATAGGGATATGCTCGATCCCCTCCTTCAATCTGTTTGTCATTCAATATTAAATACACATCTCAGAAGAGACTGGCAATAGGAAGATTTGTCAATCCCACTTTATCCTTAGTTGAATCAATATTGGTACCATCAGTCTTCTTATTTTGTATACACAATTCTAAATCAATGGATTGACAGTCAATATAATCTTGAGGATTAGCAGGTATATCAAACTGTTATTAGCAGGCTGTTGGTTACCATCGATATTTGTTGTGGGGACTATATCAACAATAGTTGAGGAAATAATGTCAGTTTGATGAGGTGGTGAATCAAAGAAACACAAAGCCGAATTGATACTCTGCATCGTTTTAGCTTTACAAATATGTTGTCTTCCTTCGTTTTGACTTGTTTCCAGTCGCTGTGGAATTTCGTTTGCGCTTTCTTGCTTTCACACGACGTCTTGATTTAGAACGTGCTGCTCTGGTGGGCTTTTTACTTCTCCTACGCCTTTGCTTAGTAACTCGGCCTGATCCAACTTGTCTTGACTTCCTACGTTTCTTCCGAACTGTACGCCTCTTCTTTGTTAAATCATCTAATGCGTCTATGGCAGATTGCTGTGCACGCAATTTGATGGATTCACCGATATTCTCCCCTTGAAGTGCATCAGCTGCAACATTTGCACCAAAGTCTAAAGCTCTGTTTCCAACCCGCTTCATGAATGGTACGCCATACTTTTTGAGTGTTGGGAGAACCATACGTCTTAGTGCACCGAATATGCCTCCTCCAACTTGTCGTCTACCTCCAGCAAACACGGGATAGCCGCTCTGATAGGATAGACCACTGTAAATGCCTGACATTATGTCCTGTGGATAATTATAGATCCTTCAATAGCGTAAAGCCTTAATCTCGTGTCCTGATGTGTAGTGTTAAAACAGTAACACCACCACAGAATGGTACTACTTCACCTGTGTCATCATGAATTGATATATCAATTCTATTGATGACATTTCTGCTCATTGGTACATGCATCGTGTTAATAAATTCTCGATTGATTAGTTGCTTCCTTACGGATGAGAGAGGAAATGTGCGCAGAAGTGGGGCCTCAATGTCGCCAACCCTTGTATATTCAATAATGTTACAATAGACGTATAAGTTACTTATATCACGTTCTAGTGATGGCGCTGTATCGCCTAGTGATATGCCTTCATAAATAGTTGATTTTGAGAATCCCAATGTGGTCGTTAACACGCTATCCAGCTTGATAAGAGAGTTCTTCCCTACCTTTAGAATCATGCGTTTCTTATGTGGATCATAAGAAAAGTGATATTCATCTGCATCAAGGTAATCTAGACCAAACTCATTTAACTTTGTGCGCAATTCAGATGGCGTTTTCAAGCTTTCAATGTTCAAATTAACTCTTTTTACAAGTTCACTGGAAGTAGACAAATCATCACCCAATATGTCTTCGCTGTATACGTGGATATCCCATGAAGCATTTGTTGATGCTTTGAGTTTAGAAGAGGACAATTGAACCTTGAATGTATCATTTAACTCTGTCAACCAAGGTGCGCTTTCAAGGCCCTTAAACATCTCAATCATTTCAGATCCGAATTCGATAACAGCGGAATCAGACTTATCCAATGGTGTCTTTTTAGTAAAAACAATAAATTCTGCCTCCGTTTCAACAGTAAATAAAGTTACTTTCTCTTTCTTATATTCACAAGTCATTAACGTTTCTGGCACTGATCCTTGAAACTTTCTTGCAAAGTCTTCAACACTTCTAATGACCTCAAATTTATTTTTTACTCGGATGTTCCTTTTTAGTAATAATAATAATAATAATAATAATAGTGTATTTTGAAGTAAATGAAAATCATAATGTACACATAGAAATAGAACAGTCATCGCAGCATGTAGACATGTGCATATACATTGATATGAATACAATTATCATTTGAAGTCATAAGTCAAGGTAGCTTTTTGGAAAAATCACTGTTCAGCAATCTCGCAACATGCGGAAAGAAGGAGTATCTTCTCTTCTGGAAACGATATAGGGTAGTAAGAAAATGTCCCGAATACTGCATGCGTTTTGGTAAGTATTTGTTTAGAAGGTGGGCCTTGTTTATCAAAATCTTCTTGAACAGTTTTTTACTTATATCTACCCTTCTGCTTTCTATCGAAGGAATATGATAGGTCAAATTATTGTTCATTATCTTAAATGCGCGTTTCTGTATTCGCTCAAGCTTTACTGACAAGGTCCTAGGTAGTCCAACAAATAATGGGCACGCGTATTCAATCCGAGACAAAATTACTGCATTATACATTTGTTGGAGTTCACGATTTGAAACCAGCTTCTTCGACTTTCGTAAGATGTATAAACGTCGGTTGCATGTTTTCACGATATTATCAACGTGATCTGTCCATGTCAGCTGATTGTTGAATGTTACACCAAGAATATTCATCTTATCTGTTTTGGGAATATCAAACGTAAGATTTCGCAGTGTTTCATTCCCTTTAAGACACACCATTATACTCGACTTCTTCTTGTTTAATTCCAAGTCGTTATTTCTGCACCAGCTCACCATGCATTTGATCTCGTTATTTATTTCATGCTGCACTTCCATTTCAGTCGATCTCTTCAAAAGTGGTATTACAACATGTGTATCATCTGCATACTGAATTTGCATATTTGACAAACTTTTACTGATGTCATGCACAAAAACATTGAAAATGAGAGGCCCTAAAACTGATCCTTGGGGCACTCCTCGTTTAATAGTTATTGGGCCTGAACATTGCCCATCAATCTTCACAACACATGTACGCTCATGGAAGTAGCTGCTCAACCACAAAATAAAGGAAGGAGGGAAGCCAAGTCTGGTAAATTTCTGCAAAATATGTTGGTGATCGATTGAATCGAATGCAGCTGACATATCAAAAGACATAATGGCTACTCCAACAGAACTGTGATCATCGAAAAGTTCGGTCGTTTTTTCATGCATTTCAATAAGAGCAGTGGAAGTAGAATGATTACTTCGGAACCCGTGTTGCGCGGATCCGTAACGACATTCGAATGCATCACGCATAGATCCCACGATTATCCGCTCAAATAGCTTAGCTTGGGTTGGTAGAACAGATATAGGACGAAACTGTTTGATGTTTGGAGGAGTGGATTTTGGGATAGGCGATATAATTGCATGCTTCCATAAAGAAGGAAATTTCTTTTGAGTGATTGAGTTTGTGAACATGATTTTCAGAGGGGTCACTAAAACGTCGGCTAACTCAATGTAAATTTTAGTTGGTATCACATCAGAACCAGAAGACTTCCTCGGAGACAACCGTTTGAGAAGCTTAATGACAAGATCCTCAGAAATAGCAATATCCCAGGCAAAAGCCAGCAAATTCGGAGTCTCTGAATAGAAAGCAGATATTGATGATTCAGCGTTAGTACGATATACACTTGCCAGTTTATCGCAGAATATATTAGCTAAAGCTCCTGCATTGCCGAATGTTTGAATTTCGTTGTGCCATTTATGCATTGTTTTTTTACCCGTTACTTGCTTTAGAACTTCCCACACGCGTTGTTTGTCATTCTTAATTTTTCCAATAAATAGTTGCTTAGACTTTTGTATTTCTGATTTAACTTTCACTTTCAGTTGGTTATATTTGTCCCATTCTCTATTACGATACGCTTCCCACCTTTGATCGATGAGACTCTTAGTAAGAGGAGTAAGCCACTCCTTGTCTTTGTTTGACATTTGAACTTCACGTTTAGGAATGCAGTCATTTATCATAGTCAACATTAAATTGTTGAAGGCGAGACACTGTGTATCAACATCTTCCATCGAGCTGAAGAAAGCTTCCCAATCAATCGAGCAAAGGATTTCACCAAAGAACTGAAGATTTGATTTTCGAAAATCATAGATCGTAACTTTACGAGACTGTAAATCACTGTCAGGGTGCAATTCGAAGGGACCAGCAGTAATAGTGACATGGTCAGAGTTGCCAATGGGAGCATAAAAGGTAACATCTCTCTCGTAAATTCCAAAAATATGCTCAGAGACAAGGATATGATCTAAAACATTTCCACCTCGAGTAGGCTGTGTTACAATGTCACATAACACTAAATCCATACATATATCTTCACACTTTAATCGATTAAGATCGCCCATAATTACGATGTTGTAATTGGGATTGTCAATTAAGAATGCATCCACAGTAGCACAAAGAGTCTCCCTTATTGACTTTAACAATGTCTGTAAGATATTTGGAGGTATATAGAGTCCAATCAAAAGTATCGAAGAATTCAGAAGTTGCAGCGCAATAACTTCAATTTCATCCGGGAACAGCTCAGAAATCTCCAGTTTTTCAAACGCAAGGCTTTGTCGAACATACAACATGACTCCGCCTCCTTTACGGTATAGCCGATCTTGTCGTAAGAGGCTATAATCTGCAATGCCGATGGAGTTATTGTCAATAGAATCATCTAACCAAGTTTCAGTTATACAGGCAACATCGGGTCTCATCGACATAACAGTAGCCTTGAGCTCATCAAACTTTCCAATCAGTGATCTAATGTTTGTCAAAAATAACCTGGGAAAAGCGACATTATTGGACGAACTCTGTAAAAAGTAGTGCTTTTTATTGTTGTTCCGTAAAATCATTGATGAAAACCCTTGATCTCTTGTCTCTCAACAACCTTTCCCCTGTATATCACGACGTCGCGACCAGCATCGCGCAAACCCTTTAACTCTTTTCGTAGCTGAAAGTCAACTTGGCGCTGCATAGCGGTGAGATCAGGATTAATATAGCAAGAGGAAAATTTTGGAGTTTGTCGCAAACTCTTAGCATTGCGCAAAACAAAGTTACGATTATCATCAGAGGATAGACGAATACAAAGATGACGTTTATTGCCTCCTATCCGCTTGCCCAGTCGCCTAGAACTGACGATATCAGGATTTTTCAGACCCAGACACTCAAACATTTCCGAACAGAGTTTTTTGTCATTTTCTTTGCGATCTTCTAGGGTACCTGTGTCAACCTCAGGTAGACCTTTAACAGTGACATTAAAACGACGATATTGTCTTTGCTCTAATTCACTTATGATCGCATGACACATTTCTTCAGGCTGAACAGGTGAGTTCTGAGTTTCTTTAAGTGTTTCATAGTCATTTGCTAATTTAATATAATCATTTTCTAATTTTGTAACACGATCCGTTAATGAAGCAATGTGATCTTTCAATTCCACTTTTAATGATGCTATTTCATCATGTAAAGCGGCCATAGTATCATGTTTCGCTGATTCAATAATAGCTTTGATACTTTCCAAAGTTAGGTCAGTATGTGAATTAGCTCTTGTTGTTCTGGAGGTTGGCGTTGTTGTTGTTGGCATCACGATCAACGTAAGAACACGTTAGCAAACACGTCTAAGTCACGTGAGCAAAAATCGATAATTGAAAAATCGACTGCGAGGGGTCCTTCTTAGCAAACCACTGATAACAGCTGATCGAGATGTTTCAGTTGACAATACCAACTGCTGGACAGCATACAATCAATACACAACGATCGAAGCAATACGAGCACGGAATCACTGGTAGAGAATTCACACGATGCGTCGAAATCAACGAAGACAGAGAGCTAATAATAGAAACGTGGATGACCTCGATGGTGAGAGACACAGCGGAAATCCAGAGATGATATCTGACTGAAATGGACGATCGCAGAAAGTGAACACCAATCAATCACTTTGGAACAAAATCCCAAATAACCTTGACACAGTACAGAAATTATCCAAACAATTGCCACAGCAGGCTTGACCAACCCAAATAAATCCTCTGATACCAAACACAATCTACTACCGGGCTCAAAAACCACGAAAAACCATCAAAATACAAGACCGTATCGGAGAGAGATAAACCAACGTCAGCACATCAGATGATCAGCTGTTGTTTTTTACTCGGATGTTCCTTTTTAGTAATGCATACAATGGCACAATTCTACATTGAAAATCAGTGACTTTCCTCTCCGAATTCCACCCACGTCCATTGTACCAATACCTTGATGAGGACGTCGTTCTGGAATACCCAAAAGTATGACTCAAATCCTTACCTAATACAAGAAGAGCATGCTTCCCTTCCTTCAACAATTTTGTTGACCCCTTTATGACTGGTTTGTAGAATTTATTCAAAGTCAGCTTGAAAAGATCATTTATTCGTTCAAACATTCTACCGATTTCCTTTTATGTATCTTGCAAGCTCATTGTGGGAACCTTAGAATCAAAAGTTGACGTTGCAAATGCCTTTTCAATGTTAATCATGTTTTGAACAGATGCTAAAGATGTTGAAAAGGGATGTAAAGTTAGATGATGAAAAGCCCATGTACCATGTAGACTATTTTGAAATATGCGAAAGCAATCATCCTTCTCTCGCACTTCTTTATGTAATTCAAAATAGTTGTTCTTTAGCAAACTGATGTCGTTGTAATAAGTAATTTGAGTTAGAGCAACTTCATGGGGTCCATGCAGAGTAATTGGTTTAGCAAATTCAACAGAGTATAGAGATAGTTTGTTACTTGGGAATATCTTGGGGTTGCTATTACTTGGAAGAATGATGTTGAAGTTAGTAAACTCATATGGAAGAAGTCACATGCTATATTAGCTTAAAAGTTACGAGTGTCTCCCACGTCCACATTTTGTAGATCCGGATGCGTTATCCAGCTATTGAATGAATCAGGATATCCTTTCCATTTAACTAGATATTTCCTTTGATTGCCATCACCCTATCTCCTAATTATTTTGTCAATCATATACACCTCTTCACTTCTGTCTACTACTTGCAATTCATAAGAGTAAAATTTTCCTTCAATTGGATTGCCATGGTAATCTATTAATTTATACATGGTGGGTCTAAATTTTGTATTTACTTCATCCACAAAAAACTCTTCTTCAGTCCAATTAGGTAGATACCCCTTGTCAAATGTAGACTTAACCTTTGAAATCCGAACTCTATCACGAACATTAATTTTCTTTTCATTGGATTTTTTTTCGCTTTCTTATCATACAATCGAAGCCATACATCCATCGCATTATCTGGGGTAACATCAACTGGTTTCATCTTAATGATTCGATGGTAGCTTTCATTGTAATTTTTAACAAATTTCTGCAGCTCACCTACCCAAACATGTGTATTTTTTGCAGTGAAATAGCGCCATATTTTTGTCTTCAGTGTGCGATTGAACCTCTCAACCATGGCAGCTTTATAAGCACTTTTGACACTAAACAATTCCACATTATGACTTTCAAGGAGACTTCGTACATGAGAGTTTTCGAATTCCTTCCCTTGATCGGTCTGTATTCTTTGCGGAACACGCCCCTCATCGAAAATGCTCTGAAAAGCCGCTTCAACTTCTGGTCCTCGTTTAGATTTCAGCGCACGTGCCCAAGCATAGCGAGATAAAATATCTATTACGGTTAAGATGTATTTATAGCCATCATTGTACTGTGATATCTGTTGCATGTCAGCGAAGTCCGCTTGCCATTGACTATCTATATTGTTAACAACATATTTTCTCGTTGGAAACCGCTTTCTCGCATTTTTGTGAAGAGTGTAAGTCGGTTGACTCCTTAACCACTTCTTGACTTTCTCTATTCCCACACCTGCTGCACGAGCTAGAACCTCCGGACGACTGAAACTTGCGGGGTGATTTAAGTCGTAATAAATCTTTCTGAGTTTCACTGCTGTACTCATCGTCTTTGTTCTGATTTGCACGCGTACTACTCGCACAGCAACTGCTAACACAATTGATATCAACCTCTATGCCCTCTTCTCCTTTACCTTCGAGCGCAGATTTCAAACAGCAGCAAAACTTTTGTAGCGACATGATATGAGAGAAGCAAAGCTTAATTTATATTTGCTTAATATTCACTATAATCCTTTCCAACACGCATTGAGCGCCTAGTAGCTCTTTTTGGTTGAAGATCATCGGGATCATGAAGCTCTCGCTTGACCGCCATCGTGGGTGTTTTAACTTTTTGATTATCTTGTAGGTGACCCTTGTCCAACTCATTCACATTCGGTCCTCCAATAATATTGTGTGGTACATTTTGATCAGATAAAATTTTCTGAAAATATGACCACCCTTGTGGTGCACCTAGTTTTCGCCTTACATCTCTGACAGCATATTGCAGAAGGTCATCTATGTGACTATTTCTAATAACCTCACCAGTTGTTTCATCTATTATCTCCCATCTCTCATTGAACTTCACATGTGGATCAATGAAGTCAAATAATCGCTCAGCGCGCACACGATATGGTCGAGGTGTTGACAAGGTTATAAATCGTCGCAACTTATCACGAATCTGTCGCCTCTCATCAATGTTTTCTGCTGCTAACTGCATTCGTCGATAGGGATCCTTAATCTTCTGAATTTCCATATCCTTTTGTGTTAGTTCCTTAAGTTGATTCGTAATAGGTTGATCTATATTTTTGACTTCTTGTGCACTTTGTAATGTAGTCAATTGTACATACTCCTCTTGAGGAATGACTACCATCTTTGAATACGACATGTTTGGTAATAATAAGGCAACATAGTACATTGCTTTAAAACTAGCTGTGAACCGAGAAAACTGTCATTGGTTCAACGGAATTAGGTATGATATTAGTTCGAAATCGAAGTCGTTCCGGACATTCCTGGGTTAGATCAATAAATAGATATCCATGTGGTTTCTTAGTTACATCTTCACATATTCTTGAAAGAACTTTAGGTTGTTGAGGTAATATCTGTCTACTGAGATGATGTATCTGACTGCTGTCTCTTGGATTTTTAAATATTGACAAATAATGTGTATTCAAACTCCTAGTTCTTTGCTCTTTCCCTCCATCAAAAATGTTTTGGGTGATATAGATTATGGAGGCTGTGATGTGCTGTCTGAATAAACATTTCAGTTACATCTTTCGATGATTTGCTTTCACGCAATAGATCATCTAGCACAATTAAGTCACCTGCTTTGATGTCTTCAGTTGTCGGTAACCCTTGCTTCACATCATAACCTTTCTGGCGAAGTGCAGAATGTAGTTGTGGTTGAAATATACCATAATACCATTTAACTCTTTTAATTTCTTTATTAAACATCTCATTTCTAAATTGCAGTAATTGAGTTACAAAAGTAGTTTTACCGGACTGACTTGGTCCGGCCACACACATTGTGCGATCAGTTAATAGGCGAAAATCTGTCATCCTGAAATTTCAAAAGCTTTAACGATCAGCACCCACCAGTTTGCTTAGAGTAAAACAAGTCATGTTCTATAACAACTTTATTTACATTTAGAAACTTTCATTTCACATTCACAGCATTTGTGTTTCCTCATCAATGTCAGCATTAAAATAACTTCTCGCGTCAATTTGAGCATCTTGGCGTTTCAATTTCAACTTAACACTCCCTTCCTTGGATTTCCGTCCCGCTTTTTACCTTCTTCAACATCCTTCCCATCTATTGAAGTAGGTTTATCGATGGTGATTAGACACTTATCAATCGGCATTGGCTCATAAACCAACTGTAGAACTTTCATTTGTAACGATGCCACTTTTCTGGTTGAGCTGTGAGCACCAATGTATAGTCGGTTGACGTGTCATGTTCATGCCTCGACACAGTTGTTGTGACTTTATTTAATTTGTCTTCTGTAGTCTGCACTTGCGAACGCACACCTTCAAGAACATCAGACAATCTTCTGACTTCACTTTTAAAAGTGTTGATCAACTCATCTTTGCAGGCATTCAAAAGTCCTTCAACATCCGACAAGGATATACCCGAAGCAGCTGGAACACTCCTTGGGCGAGTGCCACGAGCAGTAGCGTTTTCATTGGTCATTGCATCACATCAGAAAAACATCAGAAATCGAACTCAGGAAAACGCAGGCACCCGTGCACAGTTCAATGACCTTAACCAACTGACCACGATCACAACGCCTAACTCCGCACGGACAAGACGAGCAGAATCGACGAAATCACAAAAATGACCTTGAATGACCACTACGTAGAGAACTGGCGATCTGCGCATGCGCAGTAGGTCACAAACTCACTCAAAATGTTTGAGCAGCTATATCTCGGATTCTAGAGGACCAATTGAGTAACGAATAGTACCAATCGACGCAGTAGATGACGAGGAAGAAGAGGATATCAGATTCTAACACTTGAGATATCACAACGACGAAATATATGACGAATACACCGATGTCATCAGACACTGCATATGACACAACCAGCCAGCACGCTTGTCAAACAGCCTTGCGGAAGATGAATCGCATTCGACAAATTTGAGTCGTGTATGTCCATCACAGCATGATAAGCAGCATCATGAATTATCTGGTGCTTTGGTCTTTGTTGCCTTTTCGAGAAGTGATAAACCATGGGTCACTCCGGTCCTGAAGCATCTTATCAACATGAGGTGGACTGCCTACAGGACTCGACAATGGAAGTTATACGACCACTACAAAATGAAAGTGAAGGAAGAGATAATCAAAGCGAAGGCTATATGGGTTCAGAGGAATTCGAAATCAAGCAAGGACGTCTGGAAAGTGGTGAATGAGGTCAGAGGGAAGAAACAATCAGGGAGTCTTGATGCGTTGATCAGCGAGAACGGTGGAGTGAATGACTTTCTTGTGAATCTGTAATGTCAGTTGAGCAAAAATTACATCCAGACACCAGTTTCTCATTGTGATGTGGGGCATTGCGATCCACGGACTTGCGAGTTTACTGAAGATGATGTGAAGAGAGAGAGCTCAAAAGACTCAAAGCAGGAAAGGCTATTGGATGTGACGGTATCCCTAACCGCTTACTGCGTGATGGAGCTGACTATCTCTCATTTCTTCTTTTCCAAATTTTCAAAAGATCCATCAGTGAATGTGTTTTTCCTGCATGTTGGAACAAGATTCTTGAACGCCTGATACTTAAGTCCATGAGAGATCAGTTTCTGCCGCTGTATGGATCATCACAGCATGCTTTCCGCAAGAAAGGATCTACAGACAGTGCTCTCATGATGATGCACGACAGTGTTACGAGATACCTTGACCGCTGTGACACTTTGGCTGTTCGCATCACATGTCTTGACTTGTTGAAGGCTTTTGACATGACAAGGCATGACATACTACTCACTCGTCTGCTTGACGCTGAAATTCACAGTGGATTCATTTCTTGGTTGAAGAGCTATCTCGACGGCCGAACGCAGCGGCTTAAAGTAAATGGCATGTATGGACCAACAATCGCCTGCACTTCAGGAGTTCCATAGGGCTCTGTGTTGGGTCCGGTGCTGTTTGCCATCTTCATAGGAACCATTGCATCATTAGAGCTTGATGGTACCATGGTAGTTTATGCCGATGACCTTACTCTTATCGAGCCAGTATCAAAACAAAGCACTTCCTCGGGTTCCTTGCCTCTTGTCATTGAGTGGATCAACGCGAACGGCATGCGTTTGAATTTGGCGAAGACAAAACAAATGGTTATTCGGCGCACAAACGGATATCTCTACGTGTATCCTGATGTTGATGTTGTTGAGGAATTGAAGATTCTGGGAGTTACCTGAAATTCATCATTAACGTGGAACAGTCACTTTTCGAAGGTTCTCCGATTTTCATCACAACGACTCTATGTTATCCGAACTTTGAAACCGCTTATGTCCAAAGAAAGACTCATTATGGTGTACAAGTCAATTGTGTTGTCGCTAATTTTGTATGCAGCGCCTCTTTTTGCCTGGCCCCCCCAAAGGACGGAGGAGAAGATTGAGAAATTCCGGAGACGTGTGAATCGCTTAATATGAGGAAAACAATGCGATTGTAACCATTTCCGCAGTCTCTAGTGTTCGTGAGTCAAAAGCCTGTTCTTTTCTCCTGAAGTGTGAATGTACTTAACATCATCCATTACAAGCTTTGGTTCCCCCACGCTTGCCACGCTAGATCTGGTCAGTTTAATCAGCCAGAGGCCAGGACTTCAAGGCGCTTGCTGTCATTCTTCCTGTGGACATGTTACTTACTTAATACCTGTAGTAACGGTTAATGTTGTGTTAGATACGCCTGTGAGTTTTACAGTGCATTTTTCTACATTGTAGATGATGTATGCACGTTGGCACGACTGATATTATTATGTATCTTGTTTACTTGAAATTATGTTCATTCAA
>CAJQUW010015360.1:0-126961 GCA_907163375.1 Prostheceraeus crozeri | reverse complement strand
TGTATTTATTTGCTTTATGAATGTTGCTTATATATAGACTTAAGATCCAATCATAAGCGAGTTCTCTTTTGTTACGATCTGCATGCCACTCGAAATTTACCACCCGGAAAATTTTTTAATCCGCAATTATAATCCCACGCTTCCCCCCAGGTACTGACCAACCATCGACTAAATTAATTCATATATTCAAAAACTAAATAGTTTTTTCAATCAAAGCTATAATGCCAAGTCAATAAAAGAAATTTAAAAGTCACCAGTCCGGATTCGGAAGTCATTGTCTGGTTGCCTCATGTCCCATGCCCCTTAGAACCTTCTTTTTCGCCCTCGGTCCTTCACGATCCTTAGCACCTCGCAGCGCTTTTACCATTCTTTTCTTGGATATCTTGATCAGTGGGGCAGCTGGGATGATGCTCCTTGTAGATCCTGAAATATGTGAAGTTACTCAATAAAAGTTGAAAAGTTGATTAGGTCTAGTTGACATTTTAAGAAATGGTTGCATTCAATATCCCTAACAGAAATATACAAATATTTTTATTTTTGGTTCACTTACAACGACTGTATATGAGGAGTGTATTGATACATTTTGACATGCAATAGTAATGAAATTCATTGATGGTTCACAGTCAGTAACTTTGAAGCTCGATTGCTTCGTTAACTGCGTTTGCTGGAGTATTTGATCCTGCTTAAGTCACAGAACTTAAATATTATGTTGATCTGCTTCGGTTTGCTTGAAGTGTGATTGGACACGAAATCGCTGGCACAAAGAAGGACCTAATTAAGTGGGCAAAAATGGAACTCCTAATACCAACTACAAAGCCCCTCCGATCATTAGTTAAAAAAAAGTAGCAGGCGTACAACAAATTAGTTCACTTGATGTTTTCACATCCTCTCGCTCGGCATTTCTCACTGTAGTGTGCATACATTGAATCGAATGTTAGACCAAGATGTGTGTTTTGGTGCGTGCGAAGTGATATCACAGCACGCCACGCATCTCTAACTGGCTATGGTGTCCTCTGCAGACAGCTTATTGTTTTCCATTTTCCAATAGCAAGCGATACACGAATTTGTCCATTCGAGAAGGAGCAAGTTGTCTAATCTTGTGATGTGCCATTTTGAAATTAAGGCTACATATAACTCTTCCTTTCTAGGAAACCGAAAACGCACGATCCGATTAATATAATTCTGTTCTGTGGTTAAAGTATTTTTCGCTCTACGCCGGTAAACTTTCCTTTCTAGCTAATTGATGTATGAATAGTGACTTTCTCTCATGTCAGAGAGAAATTTCATTCAAAGTTGAGGACAGATTTAAGTCCATTGACAGAATATCTATCGAATTGGCGCTCCCTAAATGTCTTTGCGCGTCAGTTACGTTAGGAAAGCGTCTTTGGACGAACATCCCATTTACACAGTGCATCATGCATCATTCCTTCACTGATTTCCTTCTAACCAATGCAATCCCTACCGAATCTGCCTCCTCGTAATTGTTACAATTATATCGAACAATGCGGCAACTTACGAATGACCAAAGGTTCCATGCACGTTCTTTGAATGCAATTTTATCATTTGCACCAGTGCGGTTGGTCTTCTGCTGCATGTCATTCGATAAGAGGGCTTTTATCATTCGAAGGACTGCCTCTTTCACGTCCTTTCCGCCTTTCGAAGAAAGATAGTGGATCTGAAGTTAAATAGAATAGAATATATCTTGTTACAAAAAGGAGAATCAAATGTAGCCCGTTCTTAGTTGCCATCAACAATTCAAGCATATCGGATATCTACCCTAATGATTTCAAATTCATTTAATGCTGATTTCGTTTATGTGGTTCTTCGTCCTATTTTTCCCTAAAAGAACATATAATAGGTAACTCAGCTGTAAGTAGACATCTGAACATATGTCCAAACTGTAGAAACTGACATTTTGAATTTTCGTTAAATACACAGGACGCAGCGAATTTGAAACACGTATAACAGGAGCTTCGTTAGTAAATGCAAAAACTAAAACTCCTTTTGATCACTCTCATTTTCATTATTGTATTGTAAATCGTTGTTTGTCATTGTCAGCGTCTAAACTTAATATGATTATTCATTGGTTGCAGTTGCGCAAAATCATTCCTATGCTACTTTAAATTTTAATAACGGTCTCACTAACAAACTGAACTGAAAGTAAATTATGTAATTTTATCAACCTCAACATTCTGCTGCCACTGGAAAACGACCGCACAGGTGTAAACAAAAAGAAAGAACTTGCAGCGGACACGCGCTCTTAACATGGGAGAGAGATGAAGTGTAGTAACCACAGACCTAGGATTAGGGAAGGAGTGCCTGCTTTCATTCATTCACCGTTATTTGCGCTGAAGAGCTGCTATACTTGTATTTTGTTTGCATTGACGTTACTTCGTTATTTTTGTTGATAATTACATTGTTAGGCACAGACGACGTCACATTCAATGATGGTAACTTTCTCGAAGAATATAAAGATCTAATTTTGATTAATTGGTTAACACTTTGCTCAAATATAAAACTAGTCTGGCGAATACGTCGCTTCAGAATGCCCAATACATTTTCATACTTAAAAGCAGAAAAATTATCAAGGGGTCCATATAACTGTACAAAATGATGCAAGTGCAACAAACAGTGTACATTGTATGAACATGACTTCCTAGTATATAATTTTGGCATTCTTGATACAAATATTTCTACACAATTTCTCGCGTTTTCGTAAAGATGAGCATGTCTATTAGACATAAGAACATACATAGAAAAATGCAGCAATAGAAAGTGTTCATAAATTCTTTTAGAAGTATTCCACGAAAAACGAAGGGTCCATAGTATAATAACATAAATCTGAATTCAACTGCTTTAAAATGAGGCAGCTCAGAAAGGCGACGAGCCTACGTTGAAAATTACTGGGAATGTATTTACGGAAATTCACCATTCTATCGGAAAGAATTTCTACCTGAGAAGAATTGAGCTTGCACGGTAATCTAAAACCTTTATTGGTTGAGAGATAAAAAAGTTCATTAGTTTGCGCATTACACCGAGACAGACCACATGCATGTAATCAGGGGAAATGATGAAAACAAACCTATGTTGCACTGAGAACTTAAAGGTGACAGTGACAGCTGATTAGTCTCTTGGAAGCACGAGTAATCCCTGTCGGTACGGTTCTCATTACCCAGTCCTATAAACGTCATCCGATCGTCACTATAAATTCCCTTAATTCTGCAGTAGCCACAGCCATTGTACCCTGAGTGCCCCCTGATACACTGCAGAAAGCAACGTGCAGGAGTGTCACAAACCAATATGAGCTTCTCGATGATGAAAGTTCTATTCGCAATAGATATTGAATTTTGAAGGATGTCACTCAATTCATCACACAGCTTGGCCAGAAACTCATTAGATCAGGTTTTCCAAATTCCGCAAAACAATGCAACAGGAAGCGGAAACAAAGAATTGTTAATGGACATTAGAATTGGCCAAGATTGACGCTTGATGATCGAAATAATGGCAAACCATCCACATTGATAGACACTCTCAATGGCGTGTTGTCAGAATCGTGCACAGTAATGAGCTCATTCGATACAGCGTAAATCCAGATTCTCTTTTATAGATAGGTAAGCCATTTTCCCTCGATTCACGTTCAAACAGCATATACTATCATCCCTTTTCAAGCACTTCTTTAGTAAGTACAGTGTCTTTGGAGCATCAATATCGTACTTATCGAGGAGAATCAACAGATATCGCATTGCCGAGTGAGAGATGTTGAACATCATCATAAAAATCAGTAGTTCGACTCCAAGACCGGGTTTCTTCTCCGTGACGTCATCGGACGCCTCGAATTGAAATTGTATCATCATCATCACCATCATCAGATATTGAATGTTTCTCATCGTCACTGCAGCTAGCGACAGTTTTATTATAAATGTCATCGAATGATACGTTGTCCACATCACAAAAGTAAATTCGGGTCAGAATCAACATCAGGATCATGCTGATTTCCTTCCTCATCGGCATCTTTCATAAACGGTCCTTCTATAGTCTCCTCTACTGAGATGATATCCTTCATTAAATGAAGTCTAGCCCTCTTGTTTTGGCTTATAAGCGACATTTGGAATATGAAAAATATTTCTTGAATCTCGTTCTTGGAAAATGTTGACATTACAATTTCAGATTTTGATGGCATGATCTTCATACTACATATCTATAGCTTACATTTACTTCATTTTCTATTTATTTGTTATCTTTATATTCAATTAAGAGTCTCTTTATGACGGAAAATTTTATTATGCGTCAAAAAGGCTGATGCCTCATAATAGAGGTAGGCTAATTGAATTAATGTTGTAAAATAACTTATTGTCGTGTTGAAAGATATTTGAGCATAGGTTCGGGCTCCTGTCAGGCTGCTCTTCCTGAGATTCACCTCGTAATAGAGACTTAAGTAGAGGCAACATGAAATGAAGTCATGTTGTCAATATATATAAAAAAACAGCTTGGTGTGACCAAGTGTGAAGGATGGAAATGTTTGGATGTGCGTTAAACGCTTTAAGACCTGCTTTGAGGTTTTAGAGCACTTCAACTGTCCTACAAAAAACATAAAAGAATTCATTTTGTGACAAAATAGCCCCATATTTCTTTACACGTCTATTACACAATCAATAACCTATACGTGTCAGAGCATCTTCCGGCAGGACTTCCAGCCTATGATGTGTGAAGGGCATTGTTGAGATATTGATTACAGAGCTTGAAGGGATGAGGAGTGGACAACAAGTTCAATGAAATTTCCTCTCAGTGCGGCATGGCCAGCTCTACGAGCCATAAAATTCAGCGGGAAAACACGTGCTAACGTGATAAGATAATGAAGGACGAAATGTTGATAACTTTGAGAAATTACTCAGCACTCAGGTGGTTATGCTTCACATAAATAGCATCAGCGGATGTGACAGGTCAATATTCATCA
This sequence comes from Prostheceraeus crozeri, assembly GCA_907163375.1. Taxonomy (NCBI): domain Eukaryota; kingdom Metazoa; phylum Platyhelminthes; order Polycladida; family Euryleptidae; genus Prostheceraeus; species Prostheceraeus crozeri. The sequence continues at coordinate 122,007 of CAJQUW010015360.1, read as the reverse complement.
GAATCAATCAAACAAAAGCAGTCCTTCACCCGTTCAAAAAGAAACCATTAGACATCAAAATCACATGACAAAGCTCCTAATAAAATATTGCACATCCAGCGCAACCATTTTTTCATTTCGAGTGTGAATTATGTTTTCGTTCTCCGTCAATCAATCCACAATGTGTTGTTTTTGTGAGTACATCGAAAATCTGGGTCGAGTGTAATACAGTTGTGTTGTATACGTATCTTGTCTGTGTCAGTGGGGTATGTTTCTCCATATTACGCAAAATGTCGTATTTTGTACTAGCAAACCCTCCGTTTCCAAACAAATGGTGTGTCGTGTTCTAATGTTACAAACGTTCTACACGTGTAGGGTTTTCAAGGTTAATTACACTGTCGTGTGTGTAGTGTTATGGTTATCCAAGTGAGTTCGCTCTAAGTGTATTCTCCGACGAGTGGTCAATTCGAGTGTCTTTAGGTATTGTGTCATTGTCAAGGTTACAGTGGTCCCGACAACAATTGTCTGTGATGGTATACGTACTAACACAATTTAGAAATGTCTGTGTCGATTGGTCGTGTAATCGTGTCTACCCTGGTGGGTAAGTATCGTTATTATCGCTGTACTCCAGGTGTCAATTGGTAGTCAAGTAATATTCCTGATTGTTGTGATCAACGCCACTCCTGAAATGCATGTTTCTTGTACAATTTGGGGTCGCTGATTATGTGCCAGGCATCAGTTTTACCAAATTCGGCTCCTTCACTCGGAAAACTCAATTCAAAGTTCAACTACATCACACAATAATTCCAGCGCAACCACTTTTCAAGTTGAAATTACTCTGCTCAAATGCCATTTCACATCAAATAAATAGCACCATATCGTGTGTGCCAGGTCAATATTTATCAGAATCGACCAAACACTCGTACCTTATTCACGCGCTAAAATTAGAAAATATCACCTGTACTCCTTGTTTTCTATGTATAGTTTTTAATAATTAAGTACGTATGTGACTACTTGTATATCGCAGTTGATTACATGCAATAATTTAATAAATGAAACATTTATAATTCAATTATAATCAATACTTAACTTTCGTAGTTCAGATATATTCAGCCACATCAAAATTATTAGTCAACTATAGTGACCGCCCACTCGGAAAATTCAAGATGATATACATATAGATCTATTGAGGAATAACTTAGAGAGGAAATAACATTCAAGCCGACTAAAAGATGCCGTGTGTGTTAACTCACTTGGTAGGATAAAAAAAAACTACCGCATTTTGTGATACCTGTCCAAGAAAACCGGGACTTTGCATTACTCCATGTTTTGGTAATAAGACAAGTAGTTATATCTAATTAGCCTACAGTACACGGACATGTGCAAAACTTCGCCTTTGATCAAATTTATGCTCGCATACATTTTGTTTTGATGTAGGCCCGCTATATGCATGCACAGTTCCACATATCAAAAACACTAACACATCAACAAATTGAAAAATTAAATGATAGCTTGCTTTGTGAAGAAATTCCATAATTAAAATCCAAACATTGAACACATACAAACGTAGATCACGACAACGCTACTTTATTTTACAAAATTCATCAAAATCATAGGAATTTTGTTTGATGAAAGTTCAATAAACAGATTTTTTCTATTGCTTCCGAATAACATTTCATATCAATTTCCTGTTTGTTTTCAAGTACTCCTAACGATCTGAGATTTCACACCAAAAGTTGTCAAAGTGTATCTGAAATCAACTGAAAGTTGCCCTATTTCGACAAACAATATTCAAATTCCTTCGTGAATATGGATTATAATAAAGCATCCTCAGCGGTTCTGCATTGTCGCTGTATAACTTGAGTATGATTCCATGATTACAAGAATGAATGGTAAAAACAGCTGCTGCCGTCTTTCTTGAAGACGGAAAATGTGGATGATCCAACACAGCTTCAGCGTAGCTGAAGTATTTAGCCAAACAGCGCCGAAGGCCGTTAGGATTTTGCTTTCGGAGGTAATTAAACTCATTCAGATAATCATCACCATACCAGCGTCAGCCTCATCTGCTGAAAGGACATTCAGTGCCTTGCGCCGCCTAAAGTCTGAGTACCGATGTAGGCTACTATGATTCAATCACGCCTAACTCACTTTATTCTTCTTCATGTATTTAAACACCAGACAATGGAATTGAGCATTTCCTCTATTATGAGAGAGTTTGCTTCCCGTACTCCGAGAGGAAAGCTTGATTTTGCAACGGTGTTGGTGTGTTGAGATGCAATGACCTAAAGATGTACATGTATAATCTTCATTTACATGATGCTAGATTTCAGAATCAAAAATTACATGTCGGGCCGAAGTGTATCGATGTGTCGACCTAGTTTTGCATTGACCAGCAGAAAGTGAAGTAGCAGTTGCCATAAATTTTACCTACATGTCACGTTAAAACCGAGCCATCGGATATTTGTAAGTAGTCAAGCAGCTTTGTGACGTCTCTCAAAAATAGGTTTACAATTTTTATGAATGGGAAAATTTTGAGACACATTTGTATTTAATAGGCTGACATTGTTTATATCGTATAGGTTGACATTACTAAATGCTATGCAGTATAATGGCGGCTGGGTACTTAGTAGTTCTTTGAATGCTCAGAATTATTTTCATCAAATGTTGCCTTAGTAGACCTACCTTCATAAAATGAAGTTTAGATAGAAATGTCAGTATAGCTGGATTAATCATTGAATTTCAGCGCATCTAACACTTTTGGAAAAAGTTTTCATCGTAATATTGTCGTTCAGACGATTCATTGCCATACTCACCATACATACTCATGTTTATAAATTTGTTACATTGATTGCAGTACATGCAGCCTACACACGGGCATGCGTGCAGTTTTTATGAGTTTGAGTGAAATATACTACTCATTGATTTCTTACTTTTGACTTTTGAGTTACATCATCCCACAAATGATACGTGTAGTACATATGCATGCATGAGAATTATGTCACAGGTCTACTGTGCGCCCAGGTGAATAAAATTAGTCTTGTTAGCCTCACTAAATCTGAAATATTCGGGCGATGGTGCTTGAATATAGGCCTACTAAAAATCGAAGGGTTGTCCATGAAAAAAAATTTGCTACCCCTAGTAAAAAATCGTTCCGACGCCCCTGTGTGGTCGTTGATAGTTTTGGTTTCGCGGCTACTACACGGGCTGAGCCGGTGATAATTGCCTCACAAATAAGTGGAAGATAGAATCTACCTCAGCAAGCAAAACACAAGTTTGAGTTTCTGCTGTATTGACTGCTTTGGAGTCCCTCAACCTAGAAAACAAGTTAGCTTGAATTAAGAAACCAACAACTTCTAAGTAACTAGACATGAGGAAATGTTATGCATATAGATCAAGCCTCCTATCATAAATTGCCTTGTCAGAAAACGATGAAAAATATCTGCTTTCAAGTCGCATCTGCTTCCCTAAAATCATTTAATCAATCCCGTTAGTCCTTACTTTATGTGAATTATGAAATGTAGACTACTGCAGTTAAAATGGTGATCCACATTTAATTAAAAAAATCAGATCATGCAATGAAATAATTATAGAGTTTGTAGCACTATCGAATGAAAAAAAACAGAAACGCACAAGCTGATGCACTATTCAGAATTCCATTAAATTAATAATCAGCTGACTGATTTCAAATGCTTGCAATCTTTATGATGCTTAAAATATTTAGCTCACACAAACAAGTGATAGATGGAAACTTTTTCATCATGTACCGGTGGTCCAAATCACCAGAAGTCTTAGTAAATAGATCAAAAAGTGTTGTTTAAAAGATAAAACTCTTACCCTTGAATTATTTCTTTTCTAATTTCTAGAAAATATGAGCATATTATTCTCTCTTACATATTATCAGATAACTCCTCTTACTGTTTCTTTGAATCTTGAAATTTTTCTTAACACGCTAATATGCTTGGGTTCCGTTGACTTTCAGGATTAATTTCACTGTCCGACCCTTTTAATGTTCATTTTAGACTGCTTCCTCCTCATATTCTTCAGAAAAAAATGATTTTTACATGCTCAATATTTGCCCTCAATCAGCCACCACTCCGCCGGCAGCATCGACATTAAGCCGACACGTCGACATTGGGCCATTAATGGGCCGACACATTTTTTTACACAGGGCTACACATCTTCCATTTCTAGCTCAGATGGTTCAGATAGTTCCAAATCGATTTCAGATCTGTGAATTTCAGACTTTTCCAGATGAATTGGAGATTCTCCAGTTGAATCTAAGATCCTTTCAAAGTTGAGTTTCTGACAAATATCTGAAATTCAATTAGAGAAATCTAGCTGAAATCCATTTAATATCCGATATTCAGTTGGAAAGATCTGAAATAGACATGGAGGGTGCAGTTGGTTCCAAAAGTTAACATGCAGGGATGATAGAGAAGTTTTCGGACTTTGAATGTTACATAGTATTTTCAAACGGCTGCAAAAAGTCTCCAAAACAAAGGCAAAAACGTCAATCACCAAAAACAAAATTTCAAAATTTTCCATTGGAAAATTTTCCATTTGCATCACTAGCCACGTTCCTGCTACATAGCATCCCTGTGGGAACGCATCTTGCTAACATCAACAGATTATCTGGCGAGGTAGCGATTTTGTGGATAATTTTTTTAAAGGTTCATTTTCGTGTAAAAACTATCTCCGCATGTGAAAATGGTCATCATTTATCCAAAAACATGTGTAAAATTTAAAAACGGCAGGTGGCAAAAAAGTTGCTATAATTAGTTGGTAGATATTTGTTTACTAATGCGAGCTGATTTTTGCCTACCGGCGAAATCGTGGATATTGTAGCAACTAATTAGTGGTAAGTAGTAATGTTCATATATTACCTTCACATGAAAATATATTGTATACTCAGTCTGATCTGATAAAAAGGGATCTTTTTTTAATTCACGAAGGCTTAAACTAAAAAAAGTATTTATCTTCCATAAATGTCGCAGTAAATACTATGATATTATTCAAATATTTGTCATTTTTGTAAATTATTGAATGTCAAGAGATGTTATGAAAATTTATATATGCGGATTCTCTATATTCTTATCATTATCAAAGATTGATAGTCTGCACTTATTTCTTAGATAGATTAGCCATATGTGGGGGATAGTGAGGAGGTGAGGGAGAAAATAGAGCCTCGGCTGTAGAGGCGGATTACTAAAGAAAATAAGAGAGAAAGTCAAAAGTAAAATGTGACATATAGAGCGCGAAATGTCGCCGGCGAACTTCGCCAGCGAATATCCCGCAAATATGACTGAACTTTAGCATGATATTCTGCAGCTGACATTCGCCAGTTTTTCGCAAGATTCGTTCCCACAGGGATGGTGCTACTTGTTGCAACCAATTGAAACGTTGCCGCTACTGAATTGACATTATAATGCAGCTTACCGCTACGTCACGCTGAAGCACCAATTGCTACCGGTATGTAGCAGAACCTTGTGCTACTCTAGCTACGTATCTGCTACCGGATGCCACGTACTGCTACGGCGACGCTAAGTAGTTGCTACTAATCACCACCAACTGCTACACTAGCGCTACGCTACATTTTATCAGTCCTTATTGGCGAAAGTGCACCTCAATCAATGTACAGTCCAACTTACCCACAGCTATGCAACTATGAAAATCAGAATGCGATATTCCGGAATAGCAAAAAACAAACCATCACACCAGGGTTTCGGAGTCCTAAAATTTTGATAGGACTCCGACTCCGACTCCGGGTTTTCAAAGTTTAAGGACTCCGACTAAATCTTAAGGACTCCGACTCCGGGCACCGAAGATTCTCCAGTCTTCTCAACTCACAATTTTGGCTCTAAGTTATGCAACTATAAACTTCATTTATGTAAATGACATTTTTACACGTGTGTGAAGTTAGCGGAACCACTCAGCGGAACCATTTTTTATTATAGCTTAATTCTATTCGAAACAGCTGCTAGTTTGTCAATTTCAGTCTCCTGATTACGAATCTGAGCTCAGATTTCACAAATTCACGGTCGCTTTTGAGAAATTCAAGTTTAAAGATAAAAGTGGTCCCGCTGTGAAGTTAGCGGAACCATCCAGCAGAACCAATTGCTGAGTCACGCTGATTGACGCAGTAAATCAATTTCTTTTGGTCACTACCCGATCAATTTTGTTGTGCTGATCACGAATATGTGCCTCATCTTTCAAAACAGTGCAGATTTCACCCGGAAATCTGAATTTCACCTTTTCTGCAAGCTGATTGTGAAGTTAGCGGAACCATTTTTCAATACAAAGAATTTCTCAGCGAAATCCATCCTCTCCTACTAATTTGAAGCTCCTAATCACAAATCTGTAATCAGATTTGCAAAACTCGCCGCATTGCAAAGATATTCCTCTATCTGGGTCCGCTGTGAAGTGCCCGGAACCACCTACTGGCATTAAAATTTCAAATTCTAATTTTTGGACAGAATCACTGCAATAGACATACCAAGAGAATGGAATTGCTTCACTGATCACGGTTTGCCGTCCGATTTCACGGGAGAATAAGTAATTGCCGAGAAAAATGGATTTTACGGTTATCATGGACTTTTCTGCAAGCTGATTGTGAAGTTAGCGGAACCATTTTTCAATACAAAGAATTTCTCAGCGAAATCCATCCTCTCCTACTAATTTGAAGCTCCTAATCACAAATCTGTAATCAGATTTGCAAAACTCGCCCGCATTGCAAAGATATTCCTCTATCTGGGTCCGCTGTGAAGTGCCCGGAACCAACTGGCATTAAAATTTCAAATTCTAATTTTTGGACAGAATCACTGCAATAGACATACCAAGAGAATGGAATTGCTTCACTGATCACGGTTTGCCGTCCGATTTCACGGGAGAATAAGTACTTGCCGAGAAAAATGGATTTTACGGTTATCATGGACTTTTCTGCAAGCTGATTGTGAAGTTAGCGGAACCATTTTTCAATACAAAGAATTTCTCAGCGAAATCCATCCTCTCCTACTAATTTGAAGCTCCTAATCACAAATCTGTAATCAGATTTGCAAAACTCGCCCGCATTGCAAAGATATTCCTCTATCTGGGTCCGCTGTGAAGTGCCCGGAACCACCTACTGGCATTAAAATTTCAAATTCTAATTTTTGCACAGAATCACTGCAATAGACATACCAAGAGAATGGAATTGCTTCACTGATCACGGTTTGCCGTCCGATTTCACGGGAGAATAAGTACTTGCCGAAAAAAATTGATTTTACAGTTTTCAAGGATGTCATCGGAATCTCAGAAAAAATCCAACCCTCTCCAGATCAGCCGAACCATCATTTATTACAGCACAATTCTATTGCACCATCACAATGTGTAATTACCTCTTGTGCGCTTTCCTTCTCGGTGCATGCTGTTGTGCCTCTGAAGTCATTAGATGTTTGAAGAAGACGCTAATTTCTCCATGTTTGTTGTTTGTAATTACGAGGTTAGTTAAAGAAAAACTTTCATGTTGTCCTAAAAAGGATTCAGAATCGCTTCATTGTTGAAAGATTGCAATGCTTTGTAGCTATTGTGCATATTAATTCATTTCGTATCAAAAAACATAAAGTCTTAGTAGGATAACATTTTTCGGTTCCATGCTGTCAAATCTCTGCAGCGGATTGGTAATTCATTAGTTGCATAATATCCTGAGGTGATAAAAGATAAGAAACTTGCTAATAAGTGCGATTCTTGCATTATGAAAAAATCACGTGTGTGAAGTTGGCGCAACCACTCAGCGCAACCATTTTTGTTTTTACTGTGCCACTCCCAAAAATCACATAAACCACACAATTCGAGGTCGCTGATTATGTGCCACTACTCGGTTTCACGAAATTCAGCCTCCTTTGGCCAGAAAACGCAATTCAAATTTCAAATTGGTTGCGCTGTGAAGTTGGCGCAACCAATTTTTCTGACTTTCATAAATTTAGCGCATCAAGCAACAAAACTCATAACAAACGATGAAATATCCATGCCTAATTATGTGCCACGCAAAAAATTACTAAAAATAATCGATCTTCATGTAAAAATCAAGTTTCAAAATTTTATTTCACCGAAGTGTGAAGTTGGCGCAACCAAATTTGAAATCAAAATTACTCAGCACACAGGCAGTTATGCTTCACATAAATAGTACCAGCGGATGTACCAGGTCAACATTCATCAGAATCAATCAAACAAAAGCAGTCTTTCACCCGCTCTAAAAGAAAACATTAAACATCAAATCACATGACAAAGCTTATAATAAAATATTGCACAACCCGCGCAACCATTTTTCATTTCGAGTGTGCCACTCCTGAAATGCATGTTTCTAGTACAATTTGGGGTCGCTGATTATGTGCCACGCATCAGTTTTACTAAATTCGGCCTCCTTCACTCGGAAAACTCAATTCAAAGTTCAACTACATCACACAATAATTCCAGCGCAACCACTTTTCAAGTTGAAATTACTCTGCTAAAACGCCGTTTCACATCAAATAAATAGCACCATCGGGTGTGCCAGGTCAATATTCATCAGAATCGACCAAACACTCGAAATGAAAAATGGTTGCGCTGACTCGAATTGATCTGAGCTTCAGCTCGATCATGTCTAGGCCTATACATGGCAGGAAATCATGTGTTTTTGAAGGATGATATTTTCTGATTTAGCAAGTGAATAGGTACGAGTGTTTGGTCGATTCTGATGAATATTGACCTGGCACACCCGATGGTGCTATTTATTTGATGTGAAACGGCGTTTTAGCAGAGTAATTTCAACTTGAAAAGTGGTTGCGCTGGAATTATTGTGTGATGTAGTTGAACTTTGAATTGAGTTTTCCGAGTGAAGGAGGCCGAATTTAGTAAAACTGATGCGTGGCACATAACCAGCGACCCCAAATTGTACTAGAAACATGCATTTCAGGAGTGGCACACTCGAAATGAAAAATGGTTGCGCGGGTTGTGCAATATTTTATTATAAGCTTTGTCATGTGATTTGATGTTTAATGTTTTCTTTTAGAGCGGGTGAAAGACTGCTTTTGTTTGATTGATTCTGATGAATGTTGACCTGGTACATCCGCTGGTACTATTTATGTGAAGCATAACTGCCTGTGTGCTGAGTAATTTTGATTTCAAATTTGGTTGCGCCAACTTCACACTTCGGTGAAATAAAATTTTGAAACTTGATTTTTACATGAGATCGATTATTTTTAGTAATTTTTTGCGTGGCACATAATTAGGCATGGATATTTCATCGTTTGTTATGAGTTTTGTTGCTTGATGCGCTAAATTTATGAAAGTCAGAAAAAATTGGTTGCGCCAACTTCACAGCGCAACCAATTTGAAATTTGAATTGCGTTTTCTGGCCAAAGGAGGCTGAATTTCGTGAAACCGAGTAGTGGCACATAATCAGCGACCTCGAATTGTGTGGTTTATGTGATTTTTGGGAGTGGCACAGTAAAAACAAAAATGGTTGCGCTGAGTGGTTGCGCCAACTTCACACACGTGATTTTTTCATAATGCAAGAATCGCACTTATTAGCAAGTTTCTTATCTTTTATCACCTCAGGATATTATGCAACTAATGAATTACCAATCCGCTGCAGAGATTTGACAGCATGGAACCGAAAAATGTTATCCTACTAAGACTTTATGTTTTTTGATACGAAATGAATTAATATGCACAATAGCTACAAAGCATTGCAATCTTTCAACAATGAAGCGATTCTGAATCCTTTTTAGGACAACATGAAAGTTTTTCTTTAACTAACCTCGTAATTACAAACAACAAACATGGAGAAATTAGCGATACCAGCGTTCCGATGGACGAACACTTGTAAACCGTCTTCTTCAAACATCTAATGACTTCAGAGGCACAACAGCATGCACCAAGAAGGAAAGCGCACAAGAGGTAATTACACATTGTGATGGTGCAATAGAATTGTGCTGTAATAAATGATGGTTCGGCTGATCTGGAGAGGGTTGGATTTTTTCTGAGATTCCGATGACATCCTTGAAAACTGTAAAATCAATTTTTTTCGGCAAGTACTTATTCTCCCGTGAAATCGGACGGCAAACCGTGATCAGTGAAGCAATTCCATTCTCTTGGTATGTCTATTGCAGTGATTCTGTCCAAAAATTAGAATTTGAAATTTTAATGCCAGTAGGTGGTTCCGGGCACTTCACAGCGGACCCAGATAGAGGAATATCTTTGCAATGCGGGCGAGTTTTGCAAATCTGATTACAGATTTGTGATTAGGAGCTTCAAATTAGTTGGAGAGGATGGATTTCGCTGAGAAATTCTTTGTATTGAAAGATGGTTCCGCTAACTTCACAATCAGCTTGCAGAAAAGTCCTTGAAAACCGTAAAATCCATTTTTCTCGGCAAGTACTTATTCTCCCGTGAAATCGAACGGCAAACCGTGATCAGTGAAGCAATTCCATTCTCTTGGTATGTCTATTGCAGTGATTCTGTCCAAAAATTAGAATTTGAAATTTTAATGCCAGTAGGTGGTTCCGGGCACTTCACAGCGGACCCAGATAGAGGAATATCTTTGCAATGCGGGCGAGTTTTGCAAATCTGATTACAGATTTGTGATTAGGAGCTTCAAATTAGTAGGAGAGGATGGATTTCGCTGAGAAATTCTTTGTATTGAAAGATGGTTCCGCTAACTTCACAATCAGCTTGCAGAAAAGTGAAATTCAGATTTACGGGTGAAATCTGCACTGTTTTGAAAGATTAGGCACATATTCGTGATCAGCACAGCAAAATTGATCGGGTAGTGACCAAAAGAAATTGATTTAATGCGTCAATCAGCGAGACTCAGCAATTGGTTCTGCTGGATGGTTCCGCTAACTTCACAGCGGGACCACTTTTATCTTTAAACTTGAATTTCTCAAACGCGACTGTGAATTTGTGAAATCTGAGCTCAGATTCGTAATCAGGAGACTGAAATTGACAAACTAGCAGCTGTTTCGAATAGAATTAAGCTATAATAAAAAATGGTTCCGCTGAGTGGTTCCGCTAACTTCACACACGTCATTTTTACATGTCTGCGTCACGAGCCACTTGAATGGCCTCCACATCTTCCATAGTATCATTGTAATCTACTCTTAATCAGCCCAGAGCAATAGTCCCACCAACCATGCAAAATGAACAATTGACAGACATTCTCATATTAAATGACCAATACTGCGCGTGCGCCATAGGCTTAATAAGAAATAACTTTGAGCATCAAATTTTCACTTCAATTCATAACATGCTTTTAAGTTTAACCCAAACTTCTGCTTCAGTAGAGTGATGATGTAGAAAACAGATCGTCTTTGACCTAACTAAGTCAATGTAGAGTAGACTAACAAATAATTAACAACCCTGTACATGTTTTTGCCCTTTATTACATCAGCAGAAATTATGCCAATATGTGTTGTTTACTAAATGATATCAATCAAGTAAATAATATATTTCTCTTAATTGTAATATTTCATACTTAACAACTTTTTTAAACTTTCCAAATTTATGTTAATTTTTGGCCTCACAATTCTTATTATTAAGGCCATTTTCATAAAAAAAAACGTAATCTTACCTTATCTTCACATAAAATCGGTACCGGTAGTGCGTCTACTTAATTTTCATGTTTCTAACATTTTCTCCCATTACGACTCTACATGCATATAATTGTAGCTTAGCCCACTATTGCATACATATTAGGTAGTATGAGTGGAAAAAACGGAGGTGATTGAAACAATAATTAACTCAAATGTACATGTAGCTGTGGAAACATCTACCAGTATTCATGGTGACTGATGACTACATGTAATTGCTACACACAAAAAATAGGATCAAAAATGTTGCGTGTTACTCCGAAGGAACAACACACTATCAACAATATCAGGCCTTAGTCTGGATCGAAGGTCACTCAGAAGCAGTTTTACACTAGAGAAAAGCCTCTCCACCGAAACTTGTGTTGTCGGCAATGAAGATAACAATTTGCTCGTGTCAATCAGAGCAGGTGGACAAGTCTTCTCATTGATTGCTTCAAATACCGGTACATTGCCTTTAACCCGTTCCGAACTGAGCATGGTTGCCATCAGTTTCGTAATTCTGTTGTTGGGTCTTCTTTTTTCAAATCTGAAAACGTACAATAGAAAAAAAATCATAAGATGATCTAGCCGTAACCGGTACATGCAACTACATATGAATGATATTTCGGACATCAGAGACATATAACCAATTACAGTATAAATTCAGTAATGCGCACATACGTATGTACGTATCTAATTTCTTTTTGCTTTCTTACCATTCGTTTTAAAAGTTGCTGCAGCGAGTAAATCCAGATCATCCTCTAAGTCTTCCGCATCGACAATCCCCACTTCTTCTGTGGTGCTTCTGTTTGGTGATGAATCACATGAGTTCATTTGTTGTTGTTTTCTGAGATGTAGCGCTACTCTCTCCACTACTTTTGTACCTCTCTCTCTTGTTGGGCAGCAGTTAATAGCAGACGATAACGCGGGTCACAACATGTTGCAGCACATATCAAATCGTTCAGGAGAACCTTTAAAGAAAACAATATACATATATTGCAAAATTCAAAATACTTCAATATCAGAGTAATAAAAGATAGTCTATAATTTATTATCTGAAAACATACATATACAAGCAGTCACAAGATAGCAGAAAAGTAAGTTAGCAGTCACAATTTCCCCAAAGAATTTGAAAACGACTACCCAATGAATAGAATGAAAATGAAGTAAATTATTCAATGAATTTTTGGTGGCTGGTATATTTCGATCGTTTGATTGATTTAGTTTGAGTAGCCGAGTAAGTCTATTATGCCTTCGTTGGAGCCCGTAAGAACGCCATTGTGTTCTTTGGGTGTAGCATATGTTTTTTTGAACAACATGATAGACAATTATTTTACATCTACATCTTTAAATAGTTCACAACAGGTAAAAGAGCTGGCATGATCGTAAATGTTAATCCGAGTTTGTGTATGAGTACAATACATATGTATGCAACAGCTTCGTTTGTATCATTTATATATTCAGTATAATTAGTTGAGTCCTTTTCAAAATTCAATCCACTATCTTTTATCTACGTGTAATTCAATTTAAAAGAACAAAGTATATAATTACCTCCTCCCTTCGCATCATCGAAGCCACCATCTCCTTGGGAATGCTCCCGTCTTGCCTTGCCATGTGTATTTTCACCTGTATCCATTCTTTCACAAATTCTCCTGGGCTTAGTTGTTCTGACTGAAAAATTGAGGAATATATTTGAATTATATAGAAATTTATGTCTTGCTCTCCTTGAACGTCATAGGGACATACATCTAAGTTAATGGTGCAGCTAAATACGAAACTATAATTTACGTATAGCGTATACCAGTATACATACATCGACAGATGCCAGAGCCACATGTACGTAGAAATGCCTATGCATGAGACATAGGCACAATAATCTAGAGTTTGTTCTCATGTACATATAGTAGGTCTAGTACTTTTCAATTATTAGGACCCACTAAACTGCATTTCTGGTTGTCAAATTCAGAGTGGAACATGTAGACTAGAAAAAATCAATCGAAAAGGAGTACTTTTTAGTGTTGTAAAATTTATACGGTTCAGTGTATAGGCCTACCAAAGATAATTAATGTTTGATGTGTACTATATAAAACTTACCTGTATGCGAATTGTTGCATCGTATGGAACTTTCAATAGTTCGCTTATTTTCTCCAATTGATTCCACTCTTGGTTCGACAGGTACAGTTCGGATGAGGCCGCTGAATAGTCGAGTACAAAAGGTTTCAAATCTAACAATCTCTTTACCATGGAGTAGGTTGAGCCCCATCTGAAATACACATAAGGTACCAGTATATCTAATAGATTCTGTAATGTACTTCATTGGTTTAATTTTAATAATAATCTCACCTCGTTTCGACATCAATAATTGCTGAAAGATAGCCTTTGCTGGAAAGAGTTTGATTCAATTGTGGTGTGCGAAGCTTTCGGACAACACTTCTAACTTTGAGCAATAGATGTTGAGCGGACCTATAAGATTTGAGGGAATCCTTCACTGCAAGCTGCAACGTTTGAGCTCCACACCGAATATGATATAATACATTAGAGGCACCTTGAAAAATGTCATTTGGAAGAACATCCTCAATATCAGATTCCTCCTGTTCGTCTTCGATCTGAAATCAATTGATACTTGAGTACAAATTTCACAACTCACAACATTCTTAACAAACTACCAACTTGAAACTTTACTTTGGAGTTCTTAATTAGATATAATTTGGCCACGAACGGTATCTCTGGGGGACTATTATACGTTCGGCTTCGGACAAATATATTTCGTAAGAATAGGTTATGGACCATAGCATATCAGATCATATTTGATGTTCCGTTTATGTATAGACTATATGCATAGGCTACATGTGAACAAGAAAAACTCAGTACCGCTTCAGCTTTAAAGGAATTACGAAAATGCCATAATGAAATTAACAAAGCATATTGGTAGTTTGTTAAGAATGTTGTGAGTTGTGAAATTTGATCTGATATGCTATGGTCCATAACCTATTCTTACGAAATATATTTGTCCGAAGCCGAACGTATAATAGTCCCCCAGAGATACCGTTCGTGGCCAAATTATATCTAATTAAGAACTCCAAAGTAAAGTTTCAAGTTTCATGTGATATGTTTGATGTTAGGCCTATTTACTTGTACTTTACTGATATCAGTAAGCAAGTACATGTTAAGTAGTACCGGTATTTATCATTATTTCCTTAGTACCAAATGTAACTTAAAGTATGTTTAAGATCCATTAATCCGAAGTTTTATTTTCTCATATAATTTTATTGATGGAACTCAAGAAAACTAAGGAAGTACATGTAGGTGCTAATAAAATTATAACATAATTACATCATAAGACAGAAGATAAAGCTTTATCTTGAATTATGCAACAAAACTTTTCATCATATGCATGCACACATTCAAGATTCTACAAGGACTACACAAATAAATCGATTTGTAATTCTATCAAAAATTTATAATAGTTTTCATATACCACATGTACAGTTTATCTAGATTCCTACACATATACGACACATGCATCCACATGTAACTTACAATTAGATCCACATGTACACTAGAAGGAGAAGAATATAATGGTAAAGTGATTCGTGCTAATGCGAAATTTCACATGTATATGTACAGTACATGTAATTAAGTTACGTTACAGTTTCGCAATTTTAATCGATAAACTTACTTCTTCTTGTAAAATGTTGACCATCCGTGTCATATTTGCGGCATTGTCGACGACAATTGCTAACACTTGCTCAATCGATAGATTAAATGAAGTCAGGGTTTTCTTCAGTAGATCCGCCGTACCAACCGCTGTGTGATCTAGATATTCAACCACGCCCAGGGTGTACACAACGGACGTATTCTCTAAAAAACAATTGAATTAAAGATTTATGATCAAGAATCACCAGAAAGTACTAGCCTCTCTCTCAAGTGATTCCAGTTTCTATTTTGTCGAACCACCAAAAGTAATTTCTCTATTAATTGTAGAAAAGTAAATTACATTACAAAACCTAACATATCGGTAAGTTGAAGGACTCATAATTTAAAAGAATGCAATCGGTAAGCTCAAAGAGTAAAATATTAGTATTACAGTCATAATTCATAACAAGAAATAATTTGCCATAATTTCAATAAATGATATTTGCTAAAATATTATACATTTAGGCCAACTATAGGCCCAAAAACAATAATTTTTGAAACAGGCCTATGCGCGGAATATTATACTGTTCGACTCACTTTCGAAATCAGGAAGTTGGACATTTATTCCAAGATACGAAGACCGCTGACGAGTGACACCATCTAACTTAATGAAAAATACTCGGTTATGGAGATGAGATGACAACTTATCTCGAAGATTTTTTGCGGCATTGATGACAAGTCGTCTGATATTGTCCTTGTCAAGCGATACAGACAAAGACTTCGCGAGGGAGCCATTCAACTTCTGAAAAGCTGAAATGAAACCGTAAACAAAATTGACATACGTTTTAGAAATGCATACAAATAAGAAATGTAGGTTACACCCAACGGTTTTGTAGGCATGTGGTATAAGAATCTTAAGTTATGTACACATTATAAATGAACAAACGATGTAAAATGGCAAAAGACTTAGGCCTAAATTGATCTCGACAACGTAATCTATGCTTACCTTCAGAATTTGAGAAAAAATTCAGGGGCACCAAATCTTTCGCTACAAATTGAACTAGGATCCTTTCAAATTCATCTTTACTCATCGACATTGTGACTGTATGTTTCGTTGGTTTGAAATAACTAAAATAAAGATTATCAGATGAAAGTTAAAGTGAATCAAAAAATCTAGCCTATTCCTATATTGTACGCATTATAGACCTACTGTGGCCTTAAGAAATTGTATGGGCTGTATGTGTTCACATATACTGTAGTCTGTCGGCTATTTGAGTTTTGAATAAACCGTGCATAATTGATAATCAAGAACAGCCCCTCAATTTCTGACTAATGTAATAAACGCCGCGTTTATTAGAGAGAATACGGTATTTCACCTGTGATTTTATCATCTAAGATTTGATCTGTGATAAGTTTCTCTTCTGTGATTTAACCCAGTATGAAAAAGTTAGCAATAAGATCAGAACTAAGCCCTAGAGAACACTGTGAAAAGTTAACTGAAAGTGAAAACTGTCCAAATTTATATAAAAAAATACCACTCATGAAAATGCAAAAGCTAGCGTGGCAGTAACCATAGTTATCCCATAAATTAAACATTCTTGAGTATCCATTTCATATCATACTGTAAGCTATTGATTGTTATTGACAAATCTCAAAGCATGTTTTATTTATACCAAAAACATTTAGCGAAATATACAAAAATAAAAGCGGAGATCAATATCGAGTTTGGTCAGCACTCTCTGATTCGGTCTTTTTATGTATCTGAGATGGCAGTTTTATGCATGTCATCCTTATCAAAGAAATTATTACAGGTAGGTCCTACATATTGATCTGAAACGCTTTATTTTGAAAAATATCATAGATATTTCACAATCAATAAGCTTCGTAGATAATTGTATTGATATGTCTTGAGAATAAAGATAACTTAACGGAATGTAGTAATAATGTCACGCTAACTTTTGCATTTTTATGAGTGGTATATTATTTTATATAAATTTGGACAGTTTTCACTGTGTTCTCTAGGACGTTCTGTTGTATTCTCTTAGTATCATTCGTGTTACTGTTCAACTATCTACTGTATACCGTAAATATATTCAGTAACTGTACGTGATTCCATATACTCGTAAATGCGAGGCTTATAGTTATAATAAAATATAGTGTTAAAATATTAGGCTTAAGTTGTGATACATGCATTTACTACGTCAATTGAAAATATTCACAAGATTCGATAGGAACCCAATTAAAAAGATGACGTTGAATCAACGGTGAAAAAACGTTGATGTTCAACGAGATTTTGGTTGATAAACGGTTGATTCAACGTTGATGGATGGTTGATATCGTGACGCTTTGGCCGCTGATATAACGTTGATTCAACGTTACTTAAAAACGTTGAAGAAAGTGGGGTGATCAACGTTTTATCAACTACTTTCTGTTAATATAAAACCTTCTTTAAACTGATTTTCAACCTTACATCCTCATTACCCGTTCAACGATATAAGTAAGGAAAATATCACAATTGTTGATAGGCATATTTATTTACATTTCAATGACGTAATTTGACATGAGCAAAATGACATAAAACTGGAATCACAAACTGCTGGGTCACTTGGAACATCCGCTGAAGATATCGGGCTTCATGCAATTTGGAGTCATGCATTAAACACATAAAATCATCCTATATCCGTACCTATTATGGTGATTGAATATAAAAATGCAATTAAGTAATTTGCAGCAGAATTGAATTAATCTTGCAATGCTTTGACCGGGAATTGGTAGAATAGCTGTAGAAGAAAATGTTTCATATTTGAGGTTCATAAACTCTTACATGCTCTAAATTTTGCTGATCATTGCTTATATGACGATTATGTGACTTAAAACGAAAATGAAACAAGGTGAGCTACATAAAACGGAAAATCGGGAAAAACCAGGGTTTGAATGCGTAAATTTGAAATATTTAGCCTACATTAGTTTAATTTCGTAAAAAAACGGAAAATTGCGATCCCTGATAACAAACCTATATAAAATGGCAGCGCAAACGATTATTCGGAAGATGCTACTCTGAAATATTCTTTAGATTTTTCTTGATGGAGCTTTGTCGACCGCAAGGGTGCCATCATAGTTTATTGAGTAATATAGTTAGATATTTGAAATTTGAATAAAAAACGATTGAACAATCATTCAGCTTATGAAGTTTTTCTTCTGATTAAAACAAATACATTATGACACGATGCGCTTCTTTTTAAGCTATAGGGCCTACAGAATATAGCGCTTTAAACTGAAGTAAGTGTTCTTTATTCAAATTTCAAACATGATCGTCTTTACGTACAATAGTAACCTCGCAGTAAAACAGTGGTTAGGCCTACACATTTGGTAAAATATTCCTACTAAAATTTTACTTTGTAGGATAACATCGAGATTACAAAAACTGAGCCCTTCTCTCCCAAGTAAACAGCAGAAGGGATGGACATCTTTCAAAAACACAATTGTTCATCCGCTTAAGAATTTAGCAAATGAAGAAAGCTTTACCACCATACAAGATGACGTTTATATAGTAGCACACATCGAACGATCAGATACAAATAATCTTGATGAAAATCACTTTTATCAACATATATGGGAAATTTCTCTATCCGGATTTGATCACATCCTTCATTTGAAAATCCTTCCAAACAGAAAACATGCCCACAGCCCGAATGCGTATTTCACGTCATCTGGAACACTGTCATTTCGAGTCGAACACCGTCGCGCCGCTATCAGTCGCATTTTAAAGAATAGAGGTGATACCATTTTCTCTGTTGCAATTCAACAGAGAAACATTCACTACTCAAATGAAATTTGAGGCGATGATGCGAGGTAACTCAAAAGCATCTTTGGTTGGATCACAAGGCGGTTGTCCGAATCTGATGATCACTTGGACGTTGCGAGTATGAGAGACTTATGGGTAAATAAAATTCCAGTAGCTTTCGGGGCTAATTAGCTCAAATAACAAGACAGAAAAGCAGCCGAACGTAGGTCAGGTCTTGAGTCATCGATGCACAGATAAGACGAGTTTGCACAGCCTCAGCAATCAACACCTGTAAAATGAAGACAACTTTTGTGCTGATGTGCAGAGCAGAATTATCAAACTTAACTACCCTCAATTTACATTCCATGGGTAGGCCTACTCAAAGTTTAAAAAAGAAATCATTTATAGTAATATTAGGCGTTATAGTAAAGATAATTAAGAAAATTGCTTTTGGATCATTTAATCTTCGACAATGTGGCATGCGATATTCACTGGAATTTTGATAGCAAATGAAGAAATTCAGGAGTGGACAAATTGTGATTATTATCAATTTATTAACAATTTTCTAATCAATACTCGTAGTATTTATCAATTTCATTCTGATATTCAAGTAACTTTTTTTAGAAAAATGTGATCTGCAAATAAAAACGGAGTATGTAGCCTATTGCCGACCGCTTTTTCAACAATTCACAATTCATGCGATGAAAATATTCAGGAGCGCTTGAATTTTTATTATAAAATTGATACATGTAAATTCATTTTGATATCCAAACAGTTTGTTTAAAAACACAATCTACACAATCTTGTCTCTACTATTTATATGACATCTCTTCAAGTAGCCTAATTCATGGTGACA
Source organism: Prostheceraeus crozeri (assembly GCA_907163375.1). Classification (NCBI taxonomy): domain Eukaryota; kingdom Metazoa; phylum Platyhelminthes; order Polycladida; family Euryleptidae; genus Prostheceraeus; species Prostheceraeus crozeri. Next base: position 102,167 of record CAJQUW010015360.1, on the reverse strand, counting down.
TATGGGCATACAGCAAACATGTGACCACAATACCTAGGCCTACAATAATATTGAAAAGTGCGAAGCATAATTTTATACTTGTCGTAAAGCATGAAGAATTATTGATTAAATTGCACAACTAAACCCATTGTAGGGCTTTAACACAAAACTAGTCTTGTGCGCATAATTATACGGTGTGCATGTAGCCGTATACAACGTGTAGTTCGTGGTGTAGCATTTATACCTTTAGTGTGCTTGATTATTTTTCTTAAACGACTCGAAATATCAAATTGATGGTATTTTTTTAAATGTGGCAATTCTGAAATAAGTAATTACCACAGGCGATAGCTACAGGTTTTCAATTCAATGGAAATTAAAATGGAAATAATGACCTATTTAAACATGTTTCCTTGATGGATGATCTTTAAGAAACGATAGAAAAATTATACACTTAAGCAGAAATCGAATAGCAATAATAATTGTCGAAATTGATAAATTTATCCACCTAAACTTTTTGCGGTCCTGAAATAGAATTTTTAGATCTTGCCGCATGTTAAACTGTTTCAAAAAAATTTTCAATTATTTGTCATCCAAATATTAATGCTATAGTATAAGTAGGCCTATAGCCTGATACACATCTAAATATTGAAGTGCTAAATTACAAAGAGTTTTATTGTGCTAATCAAATTCTTTCATGCTCATAGTTTCTCAAATTTTTAGCATGCAACTACTCTGTCTCAACATGCCCAGATGTTTGTGCTATTTTAAATACAAGCAATCAGAAATTACGGATTTAAAAATAATATAATATCATTTCAACATAATTCCATTTAATTATAATTCTTTTCACGACACAATCAACTTTTTATCAATTTTTCAACGAGAAACGTCGACTTGAAAACTGATAAACATGCACAACTCAATTTCACATATTGAATTCGAAGTAAATAAGCCTTGAGCATGTGACATCATTTTTTTTCATCACACAAATGAATTCAAAGTATTGGTAGGACTCCTTGTGATAAGTCTGCTACACAGCTAAGAGTAATTGAGATATTTTGTTGTTACCAGTAAATTATATGAAGTATGACGCTTATATCTTTTTATCATTTGTAAAAGTAAGAGCAGATATAACAGTAATCACTAATAGAAAGGTCTATACGTTCATGATCAATGAACCCAAATCCAAGCCCAAATCTCTCCTTCGATTTTGTTTTTGGGATTTCCAAATACATGTACCTAGACTTGCAGTTAAATGCTGAAACAAAATTGACAAGCTAAATCTGAAAACATTTAGAAACTTACCCTTTTTCTGTAGTCTGATCCAATAGATGCTTTTTTAATTCAATAATTCTGATACATGAATCAAAGGAACTTGATGGCTTCATTGAGTAGAAGAACTCACTGACTACATACGAGTGCTTTTCATTTTCGATTTGTTGATAATTGAAAGAGAATTGATGGTAAATCCATATAACTGGACACATTGCAGGTCATTGAGGTAGTCGTAAGAAGATTGTGCTCCATGTATTGTGCATGATATTAACGAAGTAAGATGATGAAAAACGTGGACGATCACAAAACCGACTAAATAACGGTGTGTAAGTAGAAATATCCTCTTGATGCGCTGACTTTTGTAATAGCAAGCAGCACACGTAAACACGGGTCAAATAAACCACGAGCGCGAAGAGTGCACAAGCTACTGCGCCTGACTTGCGCAGCTTACTGTTTCACGCACAGAATTAGATTGTTTATCTGTGTCACTTTGCTAGAAGTGCAAACTGATTCAAACAAATGGCACATGCAGGAACTTAATAAGTGGGCAAAAAGAAATTTTTAATACCTTGCAGAGATAGGAAAAATAGTCGTGCGTCGCTTGCGGATTGCTCTAAATTCCTTCAAAATGCTCCGATCGCCACGACTCCTTCAGATTCGAAGAATTCAGATCATTGCGCAAAAGTTTTCTCGATAATGTTGGGACCTCCGATCATTTTTAAAAAAGTTAGCAGGCGCATGAAAAAACGTTCACAAACTTCTCTGTAGAACTTGACATCGACTGTGTCTCTTTGCTGTGTGATCCGGTTGATAACAGTCACAGAAACTTTGCACAATTTGGCGTGTTTAATGCTGAACTGGCTGCTCATTGTTCGATTGCTATGGTATTTAGTCAGCAGATTGTGCCATTTCAATAACGTTGCACGTTCCAATGCTTCCCTTCTAGTCAAACGGAAGAAGAGACGACCTGTCTAATTCTGTGGTTTCACGTCTGGGCGGACAATAATTATAAGCAGGGACTATGAGTCACAGGCATCAACAATTGGCAGCGGGAGAATATTATCGACCACTACTTCTCAATCTGCACGCAGATGCGGCCACGGCCATCACAGGCTGCCAACAATGTGACTGAACTCTCTCAGCTGCGTGCGCGTGGCGATCGAATTTCCTTAAGTGACGGAAAGTTATAGAAGCGAAATACGATTACGCAGATGGAGCTGGATGCTTATGCATTTGTTAGTCCAGTTACACACTGATTTAATATCAAAATTTTTGCAAATTATTAGCCAAGCAATTTGGCGAACACACGAGCAAATCGATCAAAATCGACATGCTGATGGGTACGGTATACGTGGAGCTTATAGATTTCAATTGACAGATATTCGATTTGAGAAGGTAAAATGTGTGCCAGTAGAATTGCTTAGGCTTCCTTTGAGAATATACGTATGTCATGTGTAATTGTTGACCTGATTCGTTCGTCAGTGTTGATTGATGTTGTTGCTATAATAGCTATACAGTACACATGTAGTGAGTGTGAACGATGATGAAAAATGAGAGGAAGAAGAAAAGGGGACAGAGTGAGTGAGAAAGAGAGAAGGAGATGATGAAGTCACCCGAATATCTATTTTATACAGGCATAAAGTAGATATTCGGGTGACTTCATCATTTTTTTCTGTAGGTCTACAAAATTTCATCAAATAAAAAGAGCACATGTATATAAAATACTCGAAATAATAGTATATACGCATGTTTCATATGTCAATGTTGTATCCATGAGCGATTCTTTGAGTTATTTAAATGCATTTATGTCACTTCTTACAGCATCAATATTATTAGTTAAAGTCGGTATCTAATTCAAATGGACAACTCTTCAAATGGACAATGAAACGCTCTTTTAGTTATATTTTATCCACTTACATGGATGATCGATGTTTTAACCATGTACAATTCCAAATTATAATTTAGAGCAAATTATACATACATTTCCCACTCTTCACAGTGTTAAATATTATTAGTAGTGTATAGCCATTCTTATTCCAAAGAAAGACCATTTTACTTAATATGTAGCCTAACGATACGTCTTGATAGGGTTTATCCATGGTGCATGCATTATCCATGTTTTATCCAAAAACGGTCATCTAGGGCTTATATCCGCAGAAACAATTAAAATGTTTAATCAACGTTTATTCGACGTTTTTTCAAAGCTTTTGACACCAAGTTGATTTTTGGTTATTTTTCAACGATGATTTCAACCGTACGTTCATCAGCAACGTTTATTCAACGTTTTTTCAACGTTTGTCACACCAAGTTGATTTTTGGTTAGTTTTCAACGATGATTTCAACCGTTGAAAAAACGTCATTTTTTACTTGGGAAATTATCGTAAACACATACACTTAAATATCTTTGTCCTTAAATTATGTGAAACTAAAACAAACTTGACGTTGCTTATAGTAAGAATTGTAGTTTGATATAAATATATGAAGACTACATACCTTTTCATGTCTGTCTGTACATTGTCTTTTTTCTTTTTGGACTCATTGGCCGCCTCAGCCTCCACCTCTTTAAACTGTATTGGATGGTGCCGTTGTAAATGCCTCTTTAAATTAGAGGCATATGAGCCTGCTCCTCCTTTAATTCTTATTATTGTGCCACAACCATCGCCATTTGAATTACCGGTACTGCATATGCAGGTAAATCCATCTTTCTTCTGTTCAAAATATTCGTACACCTTTCCTCTTAGAGGTCTTTTTGGGGGAGCCATGTCACTACTCACTATGTCAGTTGAATTGAATGTGCAGAGAAACTTACCGTTCATATTTTTTATAAGTTAGATCGACCACACCTCTTTTGTGACCTCGGCTCGCATTCGTAGTCGTGTCTTATTCAAGTCGTTGACTTAGCGTTGGTTTTACAAAGTCATCGGGCAAACTGTTCGATCATGTTCGATTGCTATGTTTTTGACGTCAATGCATCTTCAAGGAGTGGCAGGCAGTGGCGGGATTCCCACAGAATAAAATTAAAGACAAATCATATCAGCGAATAGGTTCGTTCAAGATAGCACGGGAGAATGAAATAATTTGATTATCATGAGTGAAGGTCGATTCATATCTCGGGCGCAGCACGGCTATTAATCAAATTCGTTACTATTTTATCTTAGCTAGCCATCACAGACTGCTCAATGAATCACTCGAAAGAAAACAATAGCTTATAAGTAGAATACAATTACAAAGTATTATATCCTGTAAGAAAGAAGCCTACATGTAGGCAACATCATATACGTATTATCAATAATCGATCATTCGTCTGATTATAAATGTGTAATGTTCTGATAGCTATATGTCTATATCAAATCAATTGGAGGATAACAAATTATGTATAGTAGTAGCTAGAATGCTTGATGTAGGCTAATCAACTTGTTAAGTTATGTATAAAGTAAGTTATATTAATTGTATAAAATGATCAAATGATTAAATATAATAAAGATATTTGTCTAGAATGTAGATTAATGTCGCTAGAGAAACTCGGAAGATAAAATGATGGAAAATATATTTTTGAAAATGCCATCTTTTATTGAGGCTACAACAATTTTACTACTAAGTCGGAGTCCGGAGTCCTATCATTTGATAGGACTCCGACTCCGACTCCGACTCCGGCCAAATGATAGGACTCCGGGGGACTCCGACTCCGACTCCGAAACCCTGCATCACACAAACGATTTTATTCGAACACATATGCACACATTATCAAATGTCTTTGCTCAGGCACTTGATCGTCTTCTACGTCACCCTCTACGTCCGGCAGCTCAACCCTGTTCCGAGAAAGTTCTAGGGGCTTGTTATAGCCAGTTTCCCACAACCCTGTGGGAACGCATCTTGATAACATCAACAGATTATCTGGCGAGGTAGCGATTTTGTGGATAATTTTTTTAAAGGTTCATTTTCGTGTAAAAACTATCTCCGCATGTGAAAATGGTCATAATTTATCCAAAAACATGTGCAAAATTAAAAAACCACAGGTGGCGAAAAAGTTGCTTTAATTGATTGGTAGATATTTGGTTACTAATGCGAGCTGATTTTTCGCCAACCGGCGAAATCGTGGATATTGTAGCAACTAATTAGTGGTAAGTAGTAATGTTCATATATTACCTTCACATGAAAATATATTGTATACTCAGTCTGATCTGATAAAAAGGGATCTTTTTTTAATTCACGAAGGCTTAAACTAAAAAAAGTATTTATCTTCCATAAATGTCGCAGTAAATACTATGATATTATTCAAATATTTATCATTGTTGCAAATTATTGGATGTCAAGAGATGTTATGAAAATTGATATATGCGGATTCTCTATATTCTTATCATTATCAAAGAATGATAGTCTGCACTTATATCTTAGATAGATTAGCCATATGTGGGGGATAGTGAGGAGGTGAGGGAGAGAATAGAGCCTCGGCTGTAGAGGCGGATTACTAAAGAAAATAAGAGAGAAAGTCAAAAGTAAAAGGTGGCATATGTTGCGAGTGTAGAAGAAGTCATATCAGTTCATTTCAATCGTTTATTGAACATAGGAATTGTAAACGGACAGAAAGCTATAATTCTTGACGTCAGGCGTAGCTGGCCTGAGCAGCGAAAGTGAAAGTTCTTTTTCCAGACATCGACATCGCGCACACGATGACGTCAATCCAATAATAGCAGAATCACAGTCATCGGGGAATGACGTTGGAGTGAGTCAGCCACTCACCGCTGAATGAAACGCATGGATTAGATATACAGACATCACAGATTATATTACAACACGCCCCCTTAATCTGTGTATAATAACAGAATATATATACATGCATAGATGCTTTGAGAAATAGTACAGATGACGTAAACAGTAAAGCAATGGGGGTTAAATGTGTACGTAGTATCATATTCAATACCATTTAATCAGTCAGAAAAATAAGATCACAAAATCGCTTGAACTTGGATCTGCCTAGCGGTTTGGTCAGAGCGTCAGCTGGATTACTATCAGAATTAATATGATACAAAGAGCATGTGTTCTGTCTGATGTAGTTACGGATGAAATGATAGCGGATGTCAATGTGTTTTGTGCGCTGGTGGTTTATCGGATTTTCGGATAAGGCAATAGCTCCGCGATTGTCGCAGAAAATTTTGGTTTCTTCAGTTTGTAGGTCAAAATCAACGAGCAGTCGTCTGAGATAGATTTCTTCTTTGATTGTCTCCGCGAGAGAGATGTATTCAGCTTCCGTCGAGGATAAAGTAAGTTGTCGTTTTGTTTTCCAGCTTATTGGGCCGGTTATTTTGAATACATAGCCTGAGGTTGACTTTCGGTCATCAGTATTAGATCCCCAATCTGAATCTGTGTAGCCAGTCAATGTACATGTTTCGGATTTTGTGTAACAAAGATTGAAATCTTTCGTACCTTTTAGATAACGTAGAACGTACTTGGCTGCTTTGACATGTTCTTGTCCAGGGTTGTTGAGATGCTGAGAAAGTTTGTTGACAATCCAGCCTATGTCTGGCCTAGTTCCCAGCATCAGGTAAAGTAGACTACCAACCAGGCCTAGTCGAATTCAGTTGTCTCTTCATTTTGTGATGCATGTAACTTTATACCTTCAATTGCAGGGGTCGGAGTAGTGTTGCATTCACTCATATTGAACTTAGTCAAGACTTTGTCGATGTAAGCAGATTGATTGATCATGTCCCATATAATTGCCTCTGTTTAAATCTTTTCTGAATCAGCAAGATTACATTGTGATTTCTTGAAGCGTTTCTTGCAAGAACGTTGCAAGAAATGATCTGTTTTACTTAAGATTCAGTCTGATTTTACTAGTTTTTAAAATGAACCAGTCTGATTTTCGATGGAGACAAACGGAATCAGTCTGATTAACTATCTATGCTTACAGATACAGACTGGTTTTGTAGATTGCAGTCAGATTCACTAAGACTTTCAAATTTCTAAATTATATTCTTACTTTCGATTAATGAGCGCCTCCTGAATCTTTCTGATGCTTAATGCTCATCAAAGTTAATCAATTGCATATAGCAGGATTCATCCTGATTCTGAATAGAATATATCAATTCTTTACCAAAGAAATACGGAGAAAAAAATGTGAATATGCATAAGAATATATTATACAACTTTGATACAAAAATAAGCTTATGCTACACATAAACCAGTGGGTAAATCCAATTTATTCCACAACATTTCTGTCTTTTCAACTTTGGGTCTCAGATTTCCGTGAAAATTTGCATATATACTCATTTTTTTACGCTGAACACGAAAATCTTAGCGGCGACAACACCAAATAAAAACTTTCCATAGAAATCTAGCACTTTTAAAAAGCCATTTTTTCTACATCTCGGTCAGAGGACAAATTGATCTCGGTCAGATAGATGTCGAATAGGAAACTCTTCCCTTACGAAAATATATCATCAAGTTTCATGATATTTTAATGTCATTAACCCCATGATATTTTGAAACTAGATATCATTAATCGCCATGATATTAGTATCATTACCCCATGATATTAATGTCATTATCCCATGATATTATTTCCCATGATATTTTGAAACCAGATATCATCAAAAATATCATTATGATACTATCATTAACTCCCATGATATTTTCGTTTTCATTATCATAGAAATTAATGAGAGTATCATAATGATATTTTTGATGATGTCTACAATAGGTGAAATCACAAATAACCCACTGACGAATGTCATACGTGCAAGTAAGAGATGACTTACCAGGTAAACAAAACAACAATATTTCAAAAGTAACTATTATTATACAAAAGAACTGACTTTAAGTCCAACATGAACTTTGTGATTGACTAGTACACGACAGTGTCAATTCAAAATCTGAAGAATGAGCTATCCAATTATTTAACAGAAACAAGTCTATACAAACGCATATCATCTTAACAGTGAATCACATTCAGACAGTTGCATACTCAAATGCACAATATATAATATACGTTTTATGGGCAATTGGGAAAAAATTCTATTTATTCAACGTGGAAAATCAATGTATTCAATCTATTCAATGTAGAAAAAGATAGGCAGAACTTCTTTTGATTTACTTAAAAGATACACGCTCACTAAAATGTCTAATTAATTTTTCGACTAAATCGGTGCATGACTGGATACATTCCTGCCGGATACATTCTACACGTTATTACACATTACACCATAGCCAATGTGTAAGCACAAAAACAATTTGATGGGCACCTTTATCAAAGACAGACTCTAGAAATTCGTCAGTTTAAAGAAATTGAGTAATGCAACCATTAACAGTATGAATTCAAGGTATCACCTTTACATCAATTTTAGTAGTCAATGATTTCATGAAAGGAGTCACAATATCATATTTACATTTTTCTCTTTTACGCGCAAGTCATATTACTAACCATCCAAGTTTATATGTAGTACAGTAAAGTTCGACACAAACCGTAATGAAAATGACTTTAAAGAAAATACAAGAATAACAGTCGCTAGTCGAACACAAAGGGACTTTGAAATGAGTAACACATTCATTTGTATCTACAGTAGCACAGTATTACAGTATTTGAAACTTCTAAATACAGTATACATGTATATATTGTACAAAATTGCATCAAAGAAGTCATTAGCTTCTATTACAATATGCTTTCATTAAACAGCAGTAACAAATGGCGTTCATATAACATAAATATACGATGAGTCACATGAGAAAAATGTAGGAACCTACTACAATATTTTCGGAAATTTAATAACAAACTGAAATATTCACATAATATAGTTGATGCAGAAAAGGTAGGCTCGTAGTCACACAGAAGGCCGTAAATGAATCTAAGAATACAAGGATAGTCAACTTGTCACTTTTCAATTCAACACGATCATAATGTTACATACATAACGGCAACGATAGGCAAGCAGGATCGTCAATTTAGCGTAAGGTGTCCATATTGTAACGGATATTGTGTTGGAACACAATACAGGAGCAGTAAATTGACGAAGTAAATAGGAACTCCAAGGTGGACTACCAAAATATTTTCTCCTATTATAGTTATAATTAATTAGTTGATCACATTTCCTATGCTATCTAGAAAACAGCATGAACGGTTGGTGTTAATTGCTAGAAATATATAACCAAATTTCTTTAACGATGAATGATTTAACAAGGAAAAAATGAAGCCTGAACATCACTGCTCCCAGGTTTGAGACTATTGTGGTGTGGACATGTTCTGACTCTATAGTGGATGATATTGATACTTATAATTTGAAAGAAAAGATGGAAACTATATGATGCAATGAAGGTTTTCTACTTGCACATTGATCATTCAAATTGGTTGGAGATCGAAAACTTAGTTGAGCATTATTCCGCTTGTTAAGAGCAAGACTCCACAATTGACCAATTTTTTCTGTAATAATTAATTTGGGAGAAATGAGAATCATGCACGAACAAACTTGAAACAGATCTGCTTCCATCGAAATATTTAAGAAAATCAGGATTGAAAGAGGGGCAGAGATATACCCTGAAGATTCCTGACACTGCTCAACCCACTTGAGATGACTGCGTATCTAGAACAGAATACTTGCTCTCTCAGTACATATGTAGTGAACAGTCAAAAATAGCAGATATTTGTTTGTTGAGAAGGGTACTGCAAGCTACTTACAAACAGCCCACGTGTAAAAAATGTCACAAATTCTTGGTGAAAGGAGAGTGAAGGGGGGCTTTGTCCTCATTCTATTTTAATTGTAGAAGAACATCACTAGCCACTTCAGGCAGACACTTGAATTTCGCAAGAATCTACGTGAGATTTCCATTACGAAAATAGTGAGACCCCACTTCATGTAAAAATGAAATCAACATGATAAGTTGACCATGACTTCGAAACTGGAGAACGGAATGCATGTTGAATTGATCGCACTTGATTGATGTGCACTTCTACACAACTTAACATGGTCAGTATATTAGTATTTATTCTCGATGCTTTGACTATCAGCCATAATAATAGAAACTTATCCACTCGTAAACACCAAAATGCTTTTAATTGATGTAAACCATCAATGACTGAATATACATGGAAACGGAAAGTTCAGTTACAGCGTAGGCAAGAATATATATACATATGAATACTAGAAATCACACGTAACTTGACTGAAATTGATTTTAAAATCAAAAGAAATATCTAGGAGACCTATAAAATATTTCAGATAATAATATAACCAGTACAAATAGACTCAGTGCACTCTGAGCAGTTCTTCAGCTTGTTTAGCCACTCTAGATATTTTAAGCTAGTTTGGGTCATTCCCAGCCGTAATGACGCATCCCTGCATTGGCGAAAATCAGCGTCTACGGCTGCCAAAAGAACATTTGTGCTTAATTTGTTCAAGTTTGAGGAAATCTTCCTATTCTATTCCTAGGCGAACAGGCACTCTGCAATCTGCATGATTATCAGCCGCACGGCAAAGCAAGAAAAAATATACGCAGAGTGCAACCCATTGTATCTAGTCATTCAATTTGTGAAGCCAATAAAGACATCACACGATAGATTGAACCATTCCGAGCCGTTCTGACGAGCCATGCTATTTTGGAATTCTTGTCAAATCAAATCCTATGATTATGGCGTCTAGTCAAAGCATCAAGTACAAATAATGATATACATATAGTTACTATAACCGCATAGTTGAAAATTCATCAGAAATCAGGATAACAGAACAGAAATTGTATCTCCAATTAGGTTCACGAAGACTCAAAATAGGAGCAACTATTACTTCGCCAATTTCCTACAGTCCCGGAACTTCTGGGACATTCGTTGGATGATGTCCTTTTCTTGGACGCTGGGATCCAATCGATGCACTTCACCTGAAAATAAAACAAGTTTGCTTGCACATCTTATCTAAGCAAAGAAAAAATATTCAATCAAAAAAAAGAATAGGACTCAAATATGCAGAAATATATAGAAAACATGAAATCGCACAAATTTACATCACTTTATTTGAAAACTGATTCAGGTTGCTTCCATCTTCCATTTTTTGCATCGATCTATGGTTTTTAATAAAATAGGACCAAAGAAAAAAATCTTCAAAGAAAAAAATTCTTTTAAGAGTATGTCACCATAAAAGAATGTGACAGGTATTGATTGAGCTACATTATACCAATAACAATAAAAGGAAAAATTAACATGACTGAATCCAGAAATTTATTTTGTATTTCATATCTCTTTCCTTTGCCATCTTCACAGAACGTTTCAGTTCTGTACTTTAATATATTTTACATTATATTAGATAAGAGTTGCACCTCATAAGTCATAATCATTGTAATAATCATCATCATAATAATGATTCTAATGAATTTCTAAGCGGTACCACAACTGATGCTAACACGAACGATAACCATGTCACCAACACAAAACTCGTTGGCAATTGGCGTTTGATTAAAATTGTAATACAAAGCATCTCTATGATCATAGATGAAATTAGCTGTGAACAACCACAACAACTTGTGCTTGCTTGGTTGACATCTGAGTGTTTCTGCCAAGAATACATGTGAACAGATATATTTCTACTTACTGAAGTTCCAGTTCCGGACACTAGAGCTGACTACTGGTCCACCACCTCTTGACCGAACAGCACTCAGCCGCACCAACTGCTCCCTGGTATACGCTGTCCCTAACATGACACTAACCAGCTTCTTCCACTGGCGACAAGCTTTGATGGCAAGTGCTTGGATATCAGTTAGGACAGGCACTTCGCGAACAGCAACCGGCTGCGGGGTTCTCGGCGTTGGTGGACGACAATTCTTAACGTCATGGAGAACAGATGAAGCTGTAGGTGTAGGAGGTAGGTGAACGGGCGTTGCAGGAAAGTAGACGGGCGTTGTAGGCAGGTGGACGGGCGTTGTAGGAAGGTGGACGGGCGGTGGTGATGGATGCTCAGGTGCTGGAACAAATGCGGAAGACTGAACGGGATCGTGAAGGGCTGAAATTTGTGGATGCGCCGGCATTGTTGGAGTGGCAGGTCTGTGGGCAGCTAAGGCAGCATCGTCCTCCATGAATTCCAGCATCCCCATCTCGGGTTCTCCTGTATCCATCGCCGCGATACTGAGAGCATCACTGAAGCTCTTCGCCTCCTGACGCACGTGAACCTAAAAATAAGTAAGTACTTATATTTGAATATTTAGCATTTCAGTGTACATGCATAAATTAATTTTATTATAATTTTTTAAGAATTTTGCTTATTTACTTCATTATGAGAATATTCACTTACAATTGATCGCAGAGTCCGTGAGATGGTCATCGGGACATCTTCAATCAGAATGGAATTCAGGCGTTGCAGATTGTTGACCTGAAACTCCAGCTTCCTAATGCGTTGTACCAGTTCCACCTTCGACAATTTGCAAAGCTCGTCTTGAATGAGAAGTTGAACAACATTGATTTTTATGAAAGTTCCAAAACTAGCTGCATCAATATTTGCTACAATTTCGTGATCAAAAACACTGACATGATGATCGTGGTTGACTTTATAAAGGAAAAAACGAAGGATCTAGTTTCTTTGGTGCTGATGATATCTAAGTTAATATTTTCAATCATAAATTTTAAAAAATGTTAACAATTATGACAATTAACAATTTCACGAAATGCGTCGACAAGATTAATTTTCTTTCGAAATAAAAGTTGGAGATGAAGTTATTAATTCTACTAGCTTTGTATGAAGTACTGAAGGCAGTTGAGAAAATATCAAGCATTAAAAAGAAAATGATATTTGTACTTACACCGGCAACAACTTCGTCCGTCTTCTCCTTCTGAGACCTGAGAAGACGACATAAGCCCTCCTCGGCCTTAGCGAATGTATCTGTAAAAATAATCAATGATGATTGGATACTTATATTGAACCAAGCATGTGAAATTAATAATAGCAAAAACATTAACTATGGCTAATAAACTTAGCTAAGGCCTTTATCCTTTATCCTTAAGGCTTTTCCGTTATCTGGAAATGTTCGTGCCAAGCAATATCTAAGCGTACGTTACATTTACATGTCTGTTAACAGGGTATTTTCATCTATTAATATGTTCCAATAATGTCGTTCATAAGGAAAAACATGGGCTAAAGGAGCATGAATAATGGACGTCCTTAAGGCAATAAAAATGCCGCATTTAAAACTTATTGAACATTGAACTGCAAATGCAGTATATTCTGGTAACGTTAACTATGTCCATTTGCATTTCATTTTCCAGCTTGGTTGTCGTAACGTAAAAATGATTGAAATTAATTAATAGAATCTTGTTACAAATGATATGATTGTGCATAAATCTCGAAAAGTTTTTGAAACTTTTAGGCTTCTAAGTCTGGTTGAAGATATTGATCTATATTTATATTTATGGTTGTATTTGTAAGTGCGTATGCGCAGTAAAATATGCATGCAATATATGGTATATTACCTAGCATTGAAGGTAAACTTCCATTAAAAATAGGTTCTCCATGCCTGCGGGAAGCCCAAAACGAACGCCGACGGTATAATTAGGTTTTGGGCTTCCCGCAGTCATGGAAAACAATATTCCTAGCCCTCTATTTCCTGAAATTACAAATAGGACCACGTGTCGGGAATGAACGAATGAGACACCTTGACGGTGGGGACTATCTTTAAAGTTAGTCGCGCAGTGGGGAGTTATATGAGATGCATCATCAAGTTGAAGCCATCTCGATATTTTTCAAAAAAATTGTCGAATTTTGGGGGCAATTATCCAAATTAGGTAATAATGCAATTCACGTTTGGGTATATTTTAAAGATACATTGATAAACTGTATTATGACCAGCTGGGTAACATTGACAAAAGTCTGTCGTACATTGATTATCTGAAGAGAAAGACAACTATTAAGAAAGACACCAACAACCTTGATTCCTCGACCGCGCTCGCATGACCGAGAAATCGAACCGAAGTTCGCGGTGGAGACGAGCTATCACCTTCTTCACTAGGCCACGCTGACGGTACACCGCTGTATCTATGCCATGCGGTGACATTTGTCATCTCCTAGGGGCGGCAGCTATCACCTGAGGGTCGTATTTATCTCCCTCTGAGGGTTCGGTTACTTCTAGGCTACTCGGTATACGCTATTTAATGAACGAAAAAAGTGAAACTGCTTTTGTTAGAAGGAATCTTCTCGAGACATGAGAACGAATTAGTAGCGACATTTAATTGGCACCCGGTCCATTTAATGGAACCCCAAATATCGTGGTTTGCTAAAAGGCGGGGATCCCGTACGGAACCCTCGGGTTCTATTGACATCTGAGAGACGTAGTCGTCTCTCAGTTCCCTCCATTCAATAATAGCGTATTTCATCGCTGTGAATGATTTAAAGTTATTTGTTGGGGTGCTTCGAAACATGTTGTTATTTGGAAATATTAATGTGATCAGAGTTCATAATATGAAACTTGGTGAAAAACTTGTGGCACCGAAGCTTTTTCATCATTTGAATCACTGACGTCATCAATCAATCATTGAGCTCATGCAAAGCACGCTGGGCTTCGTGAGATTAACTGCCGGTTAAAACCAGCCAGTGTGTGCATACTCGAATTAAGACACGACACATTAAGACACACCTATTGCATCGAGACACAGTTAATGAAGGACGATGACATAAATATCATTTAATTTCACTTGCACCTTCAATATAATATTCAATAAATGCTTCACATTCATGAAAATATAGTCAATTTCACTCAATGGCATTTCCGAAACGATAAAATAATTAAAGAAATATCATTACTATGCTCATGATATTTGTAGCAGCAGAAATATCATTAGAAATATCATGAAAAAGAAATATCATGAACAATATCATTAACAATATCATTAACTATCACCAAATGATATTTGTATCATGAACAATATCATTAACAATATCATTAACTTTCACCAAATGATATTTGTATCATTAATAATATCATTAACCCATATTTATGTCATGGCATCATGATATTTTTGATGATACATTTCCGTAAGGGTTATAATTGAAGTCTTCATGAAAAAGTCGCGATAGTATTTGTGCTTTAACTTGAATAGATTTCAAGTTTTTCATTCAATTTTCACCGGCATGATTTTATGATTCACTAAATTCATGTTTCATTTCTTGAATCTGGATAGTGATGTGTACCCATTTACATATTTCAAAGTTAATTGAAATCAATGTCTTTGATTCTGCTAGTTTGGTCTGGCAGTGGCAGGTTGCTTATGAAATGATCACTCTTAAGAAGATTCTCTTGAGATTCATCATAAAAGCAATGGCAGGTCATCGAGTTGCCAATTTAACAATCATTACCTCTCCAAGGCTGTCAGACACGGACGATCTGTAAAATGATATCATTTCCTTTTGCATTATGATATCATGATCACTCAATTCCGTTGTAATTTCTGCAAAAGTACTGCATAAATGCACATATCTCACATTTGGAAGCAGTTCCGGCTGTATCCCTCTTGAGTTCATTTAATAAAATCGAAAGTGCATACTCATTGGGGATTTAATAAATGCGGAGTTACCACTCTACCTAATATACTTACTCTATGGCATACCATTGCGACATCAATAGAATGTGTAAATAATGAATGGCACCACTTTTTACTGCGCATTCCCATTTTGTACTTTTCAGTTATTTCAATCGGAAATGTCGATACCAGACATCCCAGCATTGTCCTTCGCAACAGCAGATGGCAAATGGCATACAGCATATGGCATCTTTTGCTCACCTGATCCTTTCTGTTGACATTTTTCATTTATTCATACCGTACACACTTGACAGAACAGAGACAGAGTTATTATCTTTCCATCCATTGGCTTGTACACAAGTTTTCATTTCCACTGCGCAGATCAGTTCTCCCTTTTTCTTCCTCTGCCATTCGTTGTTGTCACGACGAACAGGTCAATTCCCAAGTCTGTTTGCCCTTGCCGCACTAGTAGCGATGATATCTTTTTCATTCAGATCAGCAATCAAATCCAAGAAAGTAAAGAAATTATCAAAATATACATGCGATCCCGTAGGGAGGTCAGCCGATAGGACCATGGCGACATGGTAACCTAGAGGAAACTCTTTGTTTCTTTCTTCTGATGCCCCCTGATAAAGTGAATTTAAAGGTAAATCCGCCAAAACTACAAAGATCCCACTCCTTATATCCGAGTCTCACCGGTTTTCCTCGTATAAGTTGTTTCATTACATGGCGTCCATAGAACTCGACAATTTTTTCGTCTATCGAAAATTATTCTACAAAGTAGTCAAATTTTTGAAATTTTTTGCTAAGGATATCGATGAGAAGTCGAATTTTATAGCAGTTATCTTTGCAATCAGGTGGAAGTTAGCTAAGCAACACAGGTCGTGGTGCAAACCTGGAATTTTTATTCGTTTTCTACTTGTTGATGTAGGCTACGTAAGTTGTGAATTGCTGTTATTGTATTATAGTACAACAGTATACTCCTAAATAGATGAAGACTACGCCGTTTCAATACATAAAATGTGATATAAGCATAATTGGATTAAGCTTAATCACCATAAAATGTACTTTTCATTCATCTGATCTCATCAACAGTTCAGGTAATGATGGCAATTCATTCTAAAATACTTGTAATCAACACCACTCACATTTGAGATGACTACCTAAAGTATAGTGTTTTATGGGGACCTTGCACTTTTGTTGATATTTTTGAAATATTACACAAAGGATATAAAATCCCTTGCATCATTTAATGAACATATTAAGTAAAATGATCATATTCATATTGAATTCTGTGATGCATAAGTAAAATATGAATTGTGAGACGTACCCTATGAAATGTTCCAAAAAGTGAAAAAGATTGGTCGATTGACAGACATGTTCTCCATGTCTTTGAGGACCTTGGCATGAAATGGGTTAAACACTTCTCTGGTGTTGTTTTGCCTTGCAGCTGTGCTTGCATCATTTCTGCACGCTTCTTCTATGCTCCTCAGCTCTTCCGTTTTGAAGGAGAGGTCGGTTTCATCCGCCAGGCTTTGCCAGATGCCTTCAATAGAATTCATATATGATTGTGGAAATGTCTACGGGCTGCTGTTCTTTGTCTTAGGAGCTTTTGACTTTGTTGACTAACCCATTGTCCGTTTTTCGTTTTCTTCTTTTTCGGTATGGTAGCTTCCACGGCTGCGTTGATGGTCGATACGAGGTCGTCGTACTGTTGTTGGGGCTCATCGCGACTGGCGAGCGCACTAAAACGATTAAAACGATTGTTGAGCTCAAGAACAAATTTCTACTGGACTTGTGTGTCGTTGGTAGGCTTGCGTAGTCAGGGAGTCCTCTAGAATTCTGTTTCTTGTAGGCTTATCTTCGCTGATGCAGACACTATTCTGTGATCTGAGTCTATCTCGACAAATGAGTGGTTGTGGCAGTTTCTTAACGAGTTTGACCATCTCTGCCTCATTAGGATGTGGTCTAGTTGCTCTTTCGCGCCATTTGGGTACTGCCAACTCCACATGTGACTCCTCTTTTGTGGTTGCTTGTGTGATGCGGTGAAGAGGTCCCCCGATTAACCAAAATCTATGGCACTCCTATAGGAAACGTCCTACGGAATTATTGTAATTTTACTATAGCGGGTAGTGCTATTGCTATGGAACTCTATTCTATGGCACTGTTGGAATGCTTTGTCCCATTGAATTTTGGGGAACTTTGATCCTATTGCCTGTGGGACTAATTTGTCCCATAGACTTGTGGGAAATCCTGTCCTATCGAATTTCGGGAAATCCTGTTCTATCGAACTTCTGTCCCATAGAATTTTGGGAAATTCAGTTTTCATGGCAGCTCCTAATGCTACAGCGTGTCTAAACCTTTCCGCGACATACTGACGTTTTATGTGATCATGATTGTAAAGAATAATCAGTTTAGTTTAGCAATTGTGATAATGTCAATTTAAAGACAACATGCATGAGGTATTTGCACTTTTCACTTTCGATCCCCTTGACATGTCGGTGAAAGTTCGGCCCAGATTTGAAAAAAAATAGTTTGAGAATCAATCACACTATGGAGCATTGTTTTTTAGCTAATTTCATGATCATCACAAAACGCCATTAAATTCAAAAAACAGCCAATGATTTTTAATATCTTCTCTTTTTAGCCGTTTGAACACTTGCTTCGATGAAAAGTTTCTCAGAAATCATTCACCATATTTCTTTCTCTTCCATTGGGAAATGTAGTAGGAGTTGATCTGCAACAAACAGGAAATACATTATAAATATGCGATAAATGATAAGTTGATGATGGAACATAGACGTTCTGCATATAAGCAGATAAGCTTCATTTAAATGAAAAATAATGCAAAATATTGCAATTGAAAAGTATTTGATAATTGCTATGTTTCTTGTATTGGAGATTTATATTATTAATATAGGATTATAACAATGCAAATGCGCCCCGCTGTGATCTTGCGGATGAAAAATATCGCCAGAAGTTTCATTTTACTTGTTTATTGTCACAACTGCGTTTCGTCTGCTCTCAGTAGTTGTGACACGCAGAATGAATCAAACTGATTGAAACATGATTCCTGCTAGAATATCGATCAGACAATGGTCCTTTCTTTTTATTCAAGTTGTCGATGCACTTCTTTTCCTATTAGTAATTTTTCTGCAAATGTACTTTTTAGCTACTACTTATTCATTTCGTGATTGCTTGTCCAGTGACTGTCCATTGCTTGATCGATACTCTAGCAGGAATCATGTTTCAATTAGTTTGATTCAGTCTGCGTGTCACACCTAGTGAAAGCAGACAAATAAACTTTTGACAATAAGTAAGTAAAATGAAACTTTATGGAACATTAGACTATATTGGTTTCCATGCATGCATGCATGCCTATATTCAAGGTGTAAGTATGTAAAGTTATTGTCTTTTCTAACTTTTTGCAAGCATCTTGCGATACTGGTAGAATTTTAGATTTGAAAGCACTGCTATTATTAGAGATAAGATTTATGCTCTTATGCTTTCACCTACTAAAACCGCATCAGATAAAAAGGAAAGAGGTTAAACTTATTTGGGTGATTATCATGTTTGTATTAAAATTCAAGTGTGAATTTTAATTTTAACACATAATTAAAATAATTTCAAATATTATGGACCATGGATTCAAGCTTCATAGATAATTAAAATACTGTGGTGGCGGTGATATTAGATTTCTGTCATTACATTTGGTCCATACATGCTTATTTAGAGAGCAACTCATCATCCTTATGAATAGATTCTCTTCTTTGTTTCTTTGAAAAGTCGGTCACCTCAGTTTGATGGGAATTGTAGCATGGGAATAACAAAGAAAGGGTAATCATGGCTAGTACATATTTAATCTCAATAATACATTAATGGATCACGCATAATTACATACATGCATAAAGACAAATATAGGAAGTATTACTTATTTGCTGGCGATCGACACACACTCTCAATTGTAGAGTCTCTCGTTTTAACGATCTATTTCTTCACTTATTCAATTAATAAGATTTGATGATGTAAAACCGAAATATAATTATAAGTACAAAGTGGAACAGAAGTATCTGTCGAATGTTCTAACTTATAAGCTAAGATAAGCTCGTAGTATTCACTGCTTTGATGTGTTTTATATCATTATTCATCATGCGCTATTCCCACAATGACCTCCACAGTGGGAAATTTTTAACATCTATTTCAAGATCGCATCCCGATTCCCGACAATGCTGTTAATTTCAATTCCGGTCTAACCAATATAAATAAATACCAATTTTGTAATCTCGTTCGCGGTGCTTGAATGTTTTATCATGAATGCCAATCCCTCCCTATGTCGGCGCGCTCTGTTCTTATCTTACCTGTTAACTTCTTCATCTTTATCTTTCAGTGACACGTGTAAATGCCTGCTCAATTTGATTCATTTCATGATTATAAAAATCTGAAGGAAGGTGGAAAGCTCGATTAGCTTTCTCTCATTACTAGTGTGACTTTTACTATATTCAAAAAAAGAATACTTTCTCGTAATTATTTCCTTCCTTCTAACAGAATTTCAAATAAAATATTTATCTTCTTTATCATTTAAAAGTTCTTAGGTGCAAAGCGACATTTTGCTATCACACACGGAAAGGGGCGGTCACAGAAAATTCCAGTGGGGGGGATTAAATTTAATTGTTCCAATCCTCAAACAGAATAAAAGGTGAAATAATCAGCAAATGTCATAAGTTATATTGAATTGCCTGTTTTAAATTACATTTTCATGTATATCTTCATTTAAATGAGATGACATCATTTGAATTATCAGAGAGTTAGGAAAACGAAATCCGTTAATTAAGCACGATAGAATATGTGTTAGGTGATCCATCGGCACAACATTTAAGAAATATTGAGAACGAATCGAATGACAGATACATGTTATAGTCGTTCCAATTGTCAAACCACCACACATGTGGGTGGAAAGTCCGTGGGTGGAACGGATTTGAAAGCACTTGGTCAACTTTCTTGCATCACAGAGCTGATGGGCAGAACATCTGTTACTTCAAGTGCATCATGTAGGATACGCAACATCACAGCGGGTCATCAACATCTGAGCTGCCTAGGATAAACAAACCTATTGCGGATGCCGCTACATTCCTTGGTTTTACATGTCTCTAAATTGATAAGCTCTAAATCAGTGATATAAGCGGAAATGATGTAACGAGATAGAGTTCGTTTCGCCGTCCGACTTTTGTACTATTTCAGTGCAGATACATTGCCAAATTATTGCTGGGAAGCTAAAATGTAGAATTTGCTGATGTTAAATTGATAAATTGAATGTTCATATTTTATATCACAATACTTTGCGCTGGTGGGGGGATGTATCCCGGCATCCCCTCCTTCTGACCACCACAGCACACGTAAAACGCTGCTTGATAGTGATCTATTTCCTATCAGAACAACTAAATGTCGGAACTTACACTCCTTCATTTAAAGCGGCCGTCTTGAAATGTATTAATAGATGAAAAGTATTAATTTAATAATTGCAGGATCACAGAACTGAATCCTAGTCCTGATCTTATTAATGATATTCATGTGGAAAGATATCTTTCATCAGACTGCTGGAGCAGGATATTAAATATGAAAATCCGCAAAATCTGAACGATCCGGAAAAGTGCATGAAAATATGAAATTCTTTGAAAATTATGTCTGAAAGCAACTAAATGAAATTAAATAATTTTGGGTCCCAAAGTCCTGGGAGACTTCAAGCCATGTGCTGCTGACTTCGCAACTCTCCCCAACTCCCAGTCAAAATATTGCGTAACACATACTCGTATAAAATTAGTTCAAGCCCTTCACAATTGATCCGACAATTGAATACAGGTTTTAATTTTCGAACTAAAATGGATCCATTTGTCTTCAGTTTTGATAATATTTTTTACAGAGGTCAATATTTTGATGGAGAACATTTTTTTAAACGTTGAGTTATTCATATCGATATGTGATTGATACAGATGTGAATCATTGCTTAATCGTAATGTTTTTAACAAGTAGGTACACAGAACTGATTTTTAACCGTTAAACGGCGTTGCGGGGTGTTTTCCACCCCAAGTGATATTTAAATACACACAACTTCTGTTATACTTTAGTCCGATTACTGAAATCTCTTGACTTTTCTCGGATAATTATAATATTTTTTCAGTAGAAAAATTGGATTTATAATCCACATGGTTTATGATTTAGGAGTGATTTTATAGATATCGGTGTTACGGGGTGTTTTCTACCCCATTAAAAAAATGATACTTTTGTTAATTTTCTTTTCATCTAAACGAAATTTATCACTGCCAAGTTGTTTAGAGTCATAATTCTGATGTTATTTACTTAGCAAGTGTTCACGTGATCGTTTTCCAAGAAATTCTATCCTCTTATTTCCAAGACATTCTATCCTCTGATTTCCAAGAAATTCTATCCTCTGACTTCAAAGAAATTCTATCCTCTGATTTCCAAGAAATTGCGCCCTGCGAAGGTTGCAGTGGAGGTGTCTCACGACGTGATCAATTTCCAAGACAAAGCGCCCTCCTCTCGAATACGCCAATAAATTCAGTGCGTTTCTTATGTGGTTGCACATTCTGTCGAGATGTCTGCATCAAGAAGGTCTCTTCCGGAAAGACAAGCTCGATTAATTGCGAACCGAATTCTGGCTGAAGAAGAAGAATTTCCTGAGAGCATAGAACCTGATGATGCTGCAGCAGCCGAAGTTGATGACGCTACCGTAGATCTTCCAACTGGAGATCATTATATAGCGACGATGATATATTGGATGTCGACAAACTTGAGAGAATTGTTGACAGTAGTCCTGAATCAAATAATTCAAGTGAAAGTGACTCAAACTCGTCGGACAATCTCTTATCAGCCGCCTCATCTGTAGGTGGTGGAGCAATGATCAATGCGAATGGAACCACGTGAGAAATAATTCAACCAGGCCATGGTGTTGGGCGTGCGTCATCTAGAAATGTTTTCGATGTCGGAAATCAAGGCTTACGAGCTGGACTGCACCCACTATCAAATGAAGAATCTTTCCTCGTGTATTTTGAGGATATACTCGCAGAAGTCGTGTTATTCACAAATTTGGAAGGACGAAGAGTTGCTTCAGCAAGTGGAGTCGCCTGGAAGCCAGTCACACTCGTGGAAATCAAAGCTTTTATCGGGCTTCTTAATATAGCAGGTAAGTCATGTTCTTATTTCTGGGCAACTATTCAAAATTCAATTTACTATTCTTTCTGTCTACATAGTACTATTCAAATTACTGCAGTAAAATCTATCTATGACATATCATCTCATAAGGAATAAAAAATAATGCGTTTTATAAAAAGATCGTCTTTATGAGCCTCGTTATAAAAGGAGAATTCTATTTGGGACTTTCTGATGGGTTCGTAGAGAAAAATACAGGAGAGACGAATTTTATTCTATTTTTACGCCCTTATTGATAGGCTAGTAATATAATACATACATTTACGCCTTTGATGATGTTCATTGATAAGAAACTATGTAGGCTATTGTGAAATTTTTAGTTATTCGCATTCACATGCGGGATCTTTCTGTTTCAGGTTCGTTCAAGGCAGGTCGCCGCGATATCCAGGAAATGTGGCATCCTATTCGAGGACATTGTATATTTCGAGCTACAATGAGCTACATGCGGTTTTCACAAATACGAAAATGTATGCGATTCGATGACAAATTGCGCCGTGACTGGAATGACACTCTTGCTGCCGTTCGGCAGCCAATAAGCATGCTCAATGCATCGCTTGCACGGAATTACATCCCGGGGCCGTTTTTTATGCGTCGACGAACAGCTAGTCGAGTTTCACGGACGTGTCTCATTTAGACAGTACATACCATCGAAACCCGGCAAATCTGGTATCAAGGTATTCTGGCTCGTGGATCAGGAAAATTCCTTTCCCCTGAAATGTTTGGTGTACATTGGTGCCGATACTTTGTCTGACGAGGAGAGAAATGCATGCCATTCTATTGGAGAAGCTGTTGTCATGAAATTGGTGGAGAACTGGTTGAACAAAGGCCGCAACATCACTGCCGACAATTGGTTTACAGCGACTCAGTTGGCTGACCGACTCCTGAAGGAAAGTACCACAATAGTAGGAACCATGCGCCGAAACAATCGCTCGATACCTCCTGCCGCCAAATCAATTGTCGGGCGAAGGAAAAATGACTCTGTACATTATTTGTCTGGGGCAAAGGTCCTTTGTTCATTTTGGGACAAGAAAAGGGTCCCGGTTCTCGTGCTTTCCACCATGCACTCATCCGCCATTCATTGTGAAAACCAAAAACCCGAAATAATAGATTTTTATAACAGAAATAAAGGAGGAGTGGACACTCTTGATAAACTCTGCCGCTCGTATCGCTGCCAACGCAAGTCTCGGCGTTGGTCATTTTCCGTTTTCATGGCGCTTGTTGATGTTGGTGTCGTGGCGGCTATGAGGACCATGCAACAAAATGAACAAGATATCGTTTCACATTTTAATTTCAAATGTGAACTGGGCTTCCAATTGGCGATGCCTCTTGTTCGTCATAGAGCAACTCTTTCTAATCTAAAACGAAGCATCAAAGATTCCATGCGGCTCATGGGTGTGAATTTTTCATTACCAAGAAATGAATCGATCGTCGCTCCTCTCCCGGCTACGAGATGCGGCCGATACTGTACCCGTCAGCAAGACAGAAAACTCGCATGCGTTGCAGCATGTGTACTGTCTCCGTTTGCAAAGACCATGCCTCCGTTTTGTGTCCTGACTGCTAGTGACGTTTGGATTGCTTATTTTTTCACTATAGACCTATCTGTGACGTCAAATTATAATCGGTTTGTTTATTTCGTATACACTTCGTTAATTGTTTTATATGAACTTGTAACTGAGATAAGGTTTCAACACTGGGACAAGAATACATGTATTGATGACAATTATAGACGGAGCGTACTAGCGCAATAGACGCTTTTTTATATGCATTAAGGTCATGTATCCGCTAGTAACAAGTTTTCATATAGTAGCCTATGACATAAGAAGGTTGTTCGATTACTATTTGATAGCATCAGATGATTTTACCTATCCCCTAAAACATGAAAAAATGATAATATAATAATGGGGTGAATAACACCCCACAACGCCGTTATCCTGGTAAAAAAGGCAACGTCGTTTAACGGTTAACACATAATTTCCATGCTTGCAAATATCATTTCCCCTTCGTTTTTTCATTCTTTATTTCTATGAAGAAAAATGTGATTTTTTTCAAAACTTGGGTTGGCAGTATAAAGCGGCCTCGTTCACATCAGAACAAAGAAATTGAAACACTTCTCAATTAGCTATCTACAAGCACCAAACATGTCAAGCAACAAATTTGATCGAAAAACATTAGCTATGGCAAAAACGAGCCAAACTAAATATAACACAAAGATTAATATCTTGATTTGAAATCTAAAGCTTGCAGTCAATACCTGAGTCGAAAGGAAAAGCCTTAGACACTAATCACCATATCTTTTGCATCTAGCTCTTGAAATGATTGATTGATATTTATGAAATGAAATTAGCTCTTGAGAATAAATCGAAATATAAACACACTTTTGAATAATTCTTTTACTATTTCCAATACTCATTAAAAGTAAATTCTCAGAAAAATACATTGATTTACACATTGGATTTGCTGATACGCACCCGCATTGACAACTCTATCACCGGTGCTTAAAAAAAATTTGTTACTTTTATATGAAAGAAGAAAGACATGTCTGATCTTTAATCATGCTATTAAAAAAAGATTGTTGAAATTAGTCGATCTGAGATGAATACATGTACGAATTGCGAACAGCTTATGTTAAAATACTGTTAATGTTGTAACAGAGAAATATGACTATAACACACTATCTATCGCAAAATGTTATGACTGAACTGGAATAATGACAACAATAATAATCTACCTAAAGTTGGGAGGTAGAATAATTAAATATTGAGTTGCATCCTCAGTTGAAAATAATTGAAACATATCTGAATAGCTGCTATTTCATCCAAAATCAGGAATCATCAGCAAGCCTAGTTCACATCTCTCAAGATCGACACAACTCCCTATTTAAGCTTGCAGCCATGCCTGGGTAAATTTGGGATTTGCAATTAGCAAGTGAGTGAAATTTCGATTCATTAAATATCACTTTAAACACACTGCTGGCAAATCGCCTAAGTAAGTGCGCCTGCAATAATTAATAATAACTTCTTTTTGCATACACAATATAAATAGAATAATTAAATAGTCCTATTTGATTTTTAATATTGAAAACAATGTTTCCTTATTCTATTTACATTGTGTTTGCAAAAAGCAGATTTTATATTAAATTTTTATTTTTTTAAATATTAAATTTTATATTATCATATAAATTATTGCAGGTGCAGTAACTTAGGCAATTTGCCAGCATCAGTGTGTTTAAAGTGATATTTTATGAATGCCCGTCAAAATTTCACTAACTTGCTATTTGGAAATCTGAGAATCTTTAGAATTAACAGTGGAGTCAACCTGATAGAATACATATCAAAGGTTTTGAAAGTGAAATTAAATAACGATTTTCTAAATGATAGCTAAAAGACCAAAAATAACTGGACTATATTTCTTTCAGATAGTAGTGTATAAATTGTTAGAACACCGGGAACTTGATAACTTACTTCATGGCTTAAAACACCGATTCGAGGATTTCACCAAACATGAATTTCTCAGAAGACGCAGCAGACTCGTTGAAAGAACCCGATCAACCCTAACTGAAATTTAAAAACATAATCAAAATTGTTTACTTAAAAACTTTGCGTATAGCATTGGATGATATTTGCACAACTGTTTGAAGATAACTGTTGACCCCTAGATAACTTACGATGATATGCTTGGGCCAGTGAGAAAGCTATGAAACAAGCGGAATCAAAAGATATACCCGGAATCTAAAATAAGAGAAATTCTGTTATAATTTCGATGTAACTAACTGCTGCATCATTTAAGTGATTACAGCGTATCTTCAAGATTTATAGCATAAATGTATGCGTAGGTCTTCGTTTAGAAAGTTCTACGATTTTTTAATTAATATCTTTATTAATTAATATCTATTAATTAATTTTTTTAATTAATTTAATTAATATTAATTAATTAATTATATCCTGAATAACTAAATCTAAATAAAATATTCAAATTTGCAATAATTTTTGTGCTGTGATAGCACACATGGCATAGCACTTGAACGTATTGTTGAACTGTCTACTTTATACATACGACAATAGAACGAGGAATAGATAAGACTGTCTACATAAATCTTATAATACAGTAGTTCTAGTTCCTAGCTCAAATAATCTAAATAATTGCATAATTCAATAAAACAGTGCGCGAATGAATTGCTGTAACAATGAGGACTTGATGATTTGACTGATGGACTATACAAATAATAAATTCGTTTCAATTGAACTTACTCCATTGGTGTGATGATTGAGACAAACAGGATAAGATGATTGATTCAGCAAACATAAATATACGAGACACTGAGACACGACCAAAGGATGTGATTAACAATGACTGTTGCACATGCCAAAAGCATCTGAAATTATACTGAACATGCAAATGTTGCAATATCATTGGACAAAGTCAGATTACGGAGTCAAAACTGTCGATGCGCGTTTGCTTCTTTTGGATAGCTTCTATGGCACTCATATTTTCCCACTTCCAGTGCAATTGGATCCAATAGAGTTCGATTGAACGTTAAGGTGTGCTATGGCATTCCCATTGCGTGTCATAGAATACCATAGAGTGCCATTGAATTTGGTTAATCGGGCCGCTGCTTCGCACAGCTCGACTAACCTGGATCCATTGTTGTTCGTTGAATCATGGTAGCTATAGCGGTCAACAACGTATGGTGAAGCTCTGATTGAATCGGAGCCGATTCTTGCATTGAAGTCACCCAGCACAACCAGGAAGTTGTGTGATGGTATTGACAAAAGAAAATCCTACAAGTCAGAGTAGAACAGTTCTTTTGCCTCGTCAGGTGCTTCCTCAGTTGGTGCGAATGCCGTGACAACTGTAACTCTAGGATTGCAGATCAGAGTAATGGAGAATATTCTGTTGCTGACCTTCTCTCACATGATGCAACGCACGAGTTTGTTGCTGACAAGAATGTCAACTCTTCTTTGCTTCTTTCACTTGCTTCGCTGTATAAAAATTGATACCGATCGTCTGAGTACACGCTTACGTCTTCAATAGCATTCCATCTGTGTTCTTGTATCGCGGTAAAATCCAATTTTTGTTTAAAGCAGTCTTCGGATAACTGGTAAAACCGGTCTGGTTTACTGAGTGTCCGCACATTATAAGTCGCGAACCATAGAGTAGGGATATATAGGTAGAGTGCCGACTCAAAAATGTATCTATCTGTATACAGTGAAAATTTCATGCCAAAACATTCAGTTTCTTGACGAGATTGCGTTCCCGTGGTCCAAAAAATTATTTGAGTAGTTCTAAAAAACCAAATTTTTG
Source organism: Prostheceraeus crozeri (assembly GCA_907163375.1). NCBI lineage: Eukaryota > Metazoa > Platyhelminthes > Polycladida > Euryleptidae > Prostheceraeus > Prostheceraeus crozeri. Next base: position 73,912 of record CAJQUW010015360.1, on the reverse strand, counting down.
CCAATTTATATGCTACCGAGATGACTCGCCTCCTATATAAGTAGTATGAAACAAGTTGGATATCAAAAGGAATGAACATTTGCTAATAAGCATTCTAACTAAGTGGAAATTAAGCTGATTATCAAGGGAAATTCATGATCCGCATTATAATGGAAGTCTTCATGAAAAAGTCGCGATAGTATTTGTGCTTTAACTTGAATAGATTTCAAGTTTTTAATTCAATTTTCATCGGGATGATTTTATGATTCACTAAATTCATGTTTCATTTCTTGAATCTGAATAGTGATGTGTACCCATTTACATCTTTCAAAGTTTATTACAATCATTGTCTTTGATTATGTTATTTTGCTCTGCCAGTGGGAGGTTGCTTATGATATGATGACGCTTAAGAAAGTGCTCTTGAGGTTGAGCATGAAATGTAACGTGCACGTGTTATTGCATAGGACTTAATTGGAGCGAGGGTCAATTTTAGAATTTTAATTTTAGACTTATGCCACGGTGTGTGGAACTGAGGTCAAGTCAGTTATATTCTGAAACTTGAAACTGAAACATTGACCAAACTTACCATTTGAATGGTTCTCTTATCCAAAAGGTTTCGGAGGTTCGCGATCTGGGCATCATTTTTACACATGATTTGAAATTTTCCTTACATTGCCAAACCATTTCATCGAAAGCAATATCGCGCGCCTATCTAGTGTTAAAATGCTTTACACTAACTGATCCTAAAATTCTCATGAAGGCATATTTCACTTACGTCCGACCTTTCATCGAATATTGTACTCAGATTTGGAACCCGTATCTGGTCAAAGACATCAAACGTGTGGAGAAAGTGCAAAAATACTTTACCAAGCAAGTGTGTCGACGTGGTCACTTCAACTGTGAAGATTACGGTGCTCGTCTAAGGATCCTCGGTCTGCAATCCCTAGAATATCGTCGTATCTTCTTTGACCTGGTTTTCGTTTTATAATTAATTAACAAACTGGTTGACATTCCTTATGAAGACTTTTTCGTTATGACAGAATCTATAACCCGTGGTCATCGTCTTAAACTGAAACCCGTTGATCGTCAGCATTGTAATATTCGCAATTATTTTTTTACTCATAGAATTATCGGTGTTTGGAATTCTCTCCCGGAATACATTATATCTTCCCACTCTTTGCACAGTTTCAAGTCACGCCTTCGAACTTTTGACCTTTCACCTTTTTGCAAAGTTTTTGTGTAAATTCGCTTTTGTTTTTTGGCTCTACGCAAGTGTTCGATTGAACCTGTAAAGCCTTTTGCATTTTGCAATAAATTGATATAAATAAATAAATTCTATTGCAGCTATACACAAAGTGGCAACAACAAGAAACCCCTAATAACTATTGTTGCCAAATAAAAATAATACACAACGATTTACAACGATAATCACAATGATTTTGAGTGGTGAGTTGTTGATTCTCCAAATTCACAGAATGCATATTCAAGTAACTGACTACATGATATATTTGTGGAGAAATTCCTTCTCGGAATCAGTTACATTTATTCAATTTTTCCATCAACTGATCCGAACAAAGTTTCATTGATGTGTTAATCAACGCTCTATAAAGTAAGCAGAATATTTGATAGAGGCCATGAGATCATCCAAAAATTTAAAACATATTTATATTTTGTTCAAATGCTGGAGTCGCTTTAATTCATAGCATTTCGGTATTTTCTTCGCTCTGAAGATTGAGGCTGTAAAAATCATGTTTAGATAGAAAAGGCATACAACAAAGTCAAGTTTTCATTTCTTAAAATTGAAAGTAAGTTACTCTGTATTGAATCAGGTTTGTAATTACAAATCATCTGAGTTGCACGATAGCTGTTTTCCAATGGATAGAAAATTTGTTTCAATGACTTCTATGGTTAACATGTGTCATTGAATTTTGCATACCTAATTATGGTGCTGTTCGATTTCTTTGTCACCTTCCTGATTAGCTGCTGTCGATTTCTTTGATCATGCATGGAAGTCTATGCTCTAGGTTAGTTTGAAAACTTAGCTTGATCTAGGAACATAGCCAGTGTTGTGAATTCAAATTTGAACAGTTCCGCGTCAATGCGTTATGCCTGGCTCAATGAAAATTGATCTAATTGAATAATTGAAGTCAAGATGAAGTCAATCTGATGAATTGGAACATTTGGAAAATGGGACTTCTGACAAATTGCTATCATATTGGTCTACCTGTGATGAAGTGCGGTGAGCTTTACATTTTGTCTCTTGGAATATGCATGCAAATGTACATGATCTAAGGCATTTCTTCTTCAGAAATATGAATTATTTTGATATTTTCTGCAGTAACAATCGAGTCTCAATTACATGTGTATCTTTCAGGAAAGTTGCACAAATTTAAAATCAGTACACGACGCGTTTCGAAGACAGTCGCAAGGGTGGCGTACAAATGTGGAAGGATACTGATTCAACACAGTCGTGGAGCTTAACTTGAACTGAACCTCCCGCATCGACACACAACGAAAGTTGTGTTTTATGGATAGAATTGTTTATAAATTCAAAATCACTAGGGACGGAGCTAATGCGTTGACTTTTTTCTGAAGCTGATTATCAATGACGCATCAAGTGAAGAAATATTTTCACCCATTAAATGGCCACTTATCATTATTGTTTTATAGCTATTTGTATACTCTATTATATTTCAAAAACACTAAGTTCATGTTGTAGACTGCTTGAAAATCGTTTGATACTCCTTTTGAGTTCTTTGCAGAACCCAACCCCATTGCCCCATTGTTCGTTCAAACAGCTTATATGCAACGGAATGGTATGAAGCCGGAGATCAGTTGGCCTCCGCTCCTCCTGCCTAGGAGATCATGCGTTTTTTTAAATGTTCATATTAGCTGGAAAATCAGTCGCCTCAGCTGATAGCTAGAAGGCAGGCCTGTTTCCACGAATTGTCAGAAGCCATCATTGACTTTCCGGCTAGAATTTCAACATAAAACATCGGTTTCGAATGCTGCTGCTGAGAACGCTGTTATTTAAATTTCATTTCGAGGCTTTTCCTGGGACAAATCAACCAACGAGATTCAGGACCATAGGAAGAAGACCTTTGACTAAGAATCAACCTGTTCATAAAATCAAAACATGCCTTAATTGCCCTTAATTCGTCATCATTATTCAGTTCCTGACTTTTGCTGAAGATAACATTCACATGTAGCTGTCTTATTGCATCATTCTCTGATATAGTGTAGATATTAATCAAGTATTCCCTGTGAGGGTGCCAAATTAGATGGTCATCGTACACAGACTCGTATTTGTCTCTCCCTGGGAAATCCTCCCTCCCTGAGAAAACAAATAACAGAATTGTACTCAGCAACATCTAAAACGCATGCTTCACTCAAAATTGTAGATGGAATTTCAATAATAGCCTCTGATACTTCGTGGGGCCTACGTCAATTTCCGGCTAAAGTTTTATGCGAAGCATGCGATTTAGATCTTGAAAAGAATATTTTTGAGACCATCTTGTAGAAAGATCATGACGGATAGCCCTTTTAATAACTTGTTTAGAACGAAGAGACCTGGAAAAAATTCATCTAATTATGAGATTTCTAAAGTATAAATTGATCTAAAGATGGATTGCAAAACATTTAATGAACAAAACATAAAATAAATGTAGAAATAATTCACACGATGTAACTTGGAAAATTGCGCTTATGAAATGCTAAGGGCAACTGAAGTTTGGATCCATAAATAGGGAATTATATCTAACTCTGATGATGGATTATATCAACCATATGATAAGATTTTCATTCTTAATCTGCATTACAAATTGTTGGTTTGATTGATTTCTTCTTTGTCATTCTATATTTCTGCAGTTTCATTGTGCAAGATGCATCAGATTTCATAAAGTGAGCATCTGATGAATCCTATTAGTTGTACATTGAAATAAATTTTAAGAGATTCTCCGATTTCATGCAGAGCTTTTGTCACAATCTTTAATGATAAAAATTTCTTTCTCGTGTAAATGACAAATATTTACAACTTTATTTTCAATTAATTTCCAGGCTTTCTTGCCACCTGGATGAATTTTCATAATTTCCTCAACTCCTGATTGGAAATTTGGATTTATGAACTGTGGCATGAAGCTACTTATGAAATTGTCAGACCTCATTGAAGTAGATGAGATGGTTTTGGCTAGATATTGAATATTTGTGAATTCTTGTGATTTACAGTTTCTAATGTGATGGTCTTTTACTCCAAAAAATAGTGCTTCTACTTATTCGGTGTCTTATAAACTTTCCTGTTATGGGCTATAGATTTCACATTTGACCGACCATTTAAAGCGATTTATGTATGTTATACATGCTTAGAGCAAATAGTCAAGAAACGCCGAACTGCTCGGAATAGTTAGCAGGTAATATGACGCAAAATTGAATTCCGAACAAATTTCTAAGTAGTCTTGAGCTACTTATGTTGGGTATCTTCGAAAAAGTAAAATGATGAATCGCTAAAATATATTAGAATTAAATTTCAAGTCGTGTAGAAGGAGTGTATATTTCGAGTATTTTTGGTGTATTTGTACACGTGTATTGCACCTGTCCAATACACGTGTACGGGTTGACTGGGAACACTTGTATAATAAATGTACTCAAGCTTCCTTGATTCTCATTAAAGGAGGCTGTGACTTGTTTCTGCTATGAAATAAATGATTATTTGATTTGATTTGGTTTGATTTGATATGAAGGATGCCTTACCCATAGTTTACTAGAATGGCCTGTTGCCTTGGGTGGGGCAGAGAAGAGTAAGAAAACACGGATATACGCCTTGAGGGCAAGTTGATTATTTCTGAAAATGAGTTAAGTCTATCTCCTTCACGATGCGGATGAATGCTCACAACATGGACATGAAAAGCAGTAATGCTGACTTCGAAAATGGAAGAAACCTCAAAAATGGAAGAAACTTCGAGAATATATCCTTCGTTAATAAATGAACGTAGTTCTACTTTAATGGACATTGAAAAGATGAACATTGAAAAACACAAAGATAGAGTACGTCATATGAAAGTTAAAGAATCTCAATTATTATTAAGATTAGAACGTTATGATAAATTAAGAAAGAGATGGTCTAAAGTTAAGAATGTAACACAAGGTATTGGTGCTTTAACAATTGTTATTTCTTCTGGCGCTCTTACAATTCCTGTTATTGCTACTGCTTTGCACTCTGATGAACCTCCCAATTGTAGGGAACAGCTGCTTCCCGCATTCATGAAACATTCCATTTCAGAACAAGCAGCTGTTACCCGCACTTATGTCTTTCTCTTACCCCCACTTGCCGAATGCGCTGCCAGTTTTCTGTCCAAATCCACAAACGCGAGCAAAACCGATTTCTTAGCCGCGTTGGCTCCACAAATGGCAGCGATTCATTGGTTTACGTGAACTCTATTGTTTTAGAAAGTTATAATTGTCACGTCAACGTTGTCATAGGGATTTCATTGATGCTTATAAACTGTATCTCATTTAATAAATTTTAAACTTATCTCAGTTCGTTTTGAAGGTGAGTACTTGCGTAAAGCGTTGACTTTATCGCAATATCATGGTTGGATCTATTGAACGCCGACTTCGTCTTCAAGTAAAACGTCAGAGAATAGAAGGACGAACAAAACAAATCATACAGCTTCAATCGAGGAGCAATTTATTTCGTGATCATTAAATTGGTGTCTTGTTTCAAAATCTTGGTGAAAGAAGAGTCAATTTTAGTATTGACAAAAAATACTACACCTTATTGAACAGAGACAGAAATCATTTTATAATATGAATAGACAATTATCAGAAGTGGAGGAAGAAAATAGTATACAGCAAACAAGTCAACCTATCAATATTGAAGTATGAAACCCACCAACATATGAAGAATTACAAGAACAAATGCGAATAGAAGAGCAACAACGGCGACAGCATGCTCAAAGAGAAGAAGACCAATAGTTGCAACGTTTAGATTGAAGTTTGACGCTTCGTGGGAATCTCCGATTCTTCATTCTTTTGTCCTGCAGGATAATGTATTCCTTTTTGTTCTGATAAATAAAGATTTGTCAGCTGTCAACGTCGTTGTCACTTTTCAGTCTTCACGTAATTAACTAACAAAGAAAGTGACAAATATAAATGAAAAACAAAAAGAAATTAAACATAAACGACTTCCTAAAACAATACGATAAACAAAAAACTACAAACTTCGATCTCAAGAAAATAGCTAAACAATTAGGAATATAAAAACTTTCATGTATTTATGAGAGATTTGTGCGAGCTAAAAGATCACAAGCCTGAGGTAAGTTTACTGAAAGAATTTATTTCATTTAAAATGAATGATGAAAATCCGACAGTTATACTGAGCAACATAGGCCACATATGTCCTCAGGTTAATAACATGACTGAGTTCTTAAAAATATATGGCGAAGAAACTACGACAAATTTCGATTTAAATAAGATCGCAAATCAATTGGGAATAAATAATTTTCACGTATTGATGAGAGATGAATTGCAGTTGATTAAAAATAGACCGACTCCTTTGAACTTCATAACAAATCTCAACACGTCAGATCAAAAAGGAGTACATTGGTCTGCGGGTCAAAGAAATAAAAAGGGTTCTAATTACTATTTCGATTCATACGGACTTCCCCTACAAATGAAGTAAAAGAAATACTGGGAAATGGAACATACAATACTTTTCAAATTCAAAAACCAGGAACTACTTACTGTGGACAATTATGTATTTACGTTTTATACAAATTGCAAAAAGGAGTACCATTTCTGGGCATTATGTTCGAATTGAATAATGATAATTAAAGTGCAGTCTTTTGTAATTCATTTTCATAGAATCAACCTTTGATTTCCTCATTATCTAAATCTTTAATTTCATAAGTAATCGGATAAGTTTGATTAATTTTACAAACTTCAAATATCCCTTCAGTCCAATAACCAACAAAACCTTTTTTAAATTTATTCTCATACTTAAATATTCGTAGCCTATCACCAATCTTAAATTTCGATTTACGCTTTTGTAAATTAGCATTACCTTCATTCTCATTATTATTTTCAAATATCTTCTTTCTTATTAAATTTGGATCGTTGGAAGCATTCTTTGGAGTTTCCTCAAAACTTGAATGAATCTTATTGTTATGCTCATCTACAATTCCTGGTAATATTTTAAACCATTTCTGATTTCCTTGTTTAGGAAATCACTTAAATAATTTACATTTTAACGTTCTATTAAACCTTCCTATTACTACAGCTTTGCCAGCATTTTCTGTGGAATAAACAGTTTCAAGTAATGGCTCAACATTTCTGTTATAAAACTCAGATCCTTTATCAGCAAACAATTTCTTTGGCTTTCTATTACTTTCCTTGAATATTTCTTCAAACGCATATTTAATTGATAAACCACTTTTATTCTATAATGGCTTCACCTAAGCGTATGAAGTATACAAATCTATAACGGTTAATGCCTATTTAAAATCAGACTCATTCGGCATATGAATGAGATCAGCACCCCAAATATCATCTTTATTAAACACCTTTACCTTCAATAGATATTTCGGCTTTCTATATTCCTTGTGAATTTCGGACGCGTAGGTTTCAGAGTTATGAGTTTTGTCTAAACCCTGACCGAACAATATTTTAGTTTGTAAAGCTTTTTTAACAAAAATTCTTTCAATTTTTTCTCTAAATGTAGGATTTTGAATATTATCTAATCTATCATTTTCCTATCAGCTTCATGATGAGATTTTAGGTCATGATTTCGATAAGCTAAATCGTGTCCATAAGCTGTTGCATCAACTCTATTTATTGGTTCTTTACCTGGTTTTGGATTATTATTCTCATCCAGCTTTACATGTAATCGAGTTCCTGGACCGGTATATGAATGACCAGGAAGATGTTTTTCTTTTGAATATTTACTCAAAATAAATCCAGGAAAGTTTTCTAATGTTTTTGTATGTCACCTCCGGTGTGCAGCCGATGGCCAGAATGCACTTTTAAGAAATAATTCAATAAATCTAGATTAGAAATTTGTAATGTAATTAAATTTTCGGAATTTGTAGAACTTGTAGAATTTGTAGAATGCATTTTAAAGATAAAAAATATTTGGAAAATATAAGAATATATTTATAACATTATAGCAATATATTCATAACATTATAACAATATATTTATCACAAATGTCTGTCAATGAATAATACTAGGACGTAGATATATTCCAGAACCATCTTTAGTTTCTTTTATTTCTATTAAATCATCAACATTATGTAGAATGTTTTTGAGAACTCGTTTTCCTTCATCAACTTAATTTAATTCACTAATAAAATTATCTACTATTCCTTCACCCCTAGCAACTTTCTCCAACCTTCTATTATGACGTTTTTGTTCTTTTAATTTTGCCTTCTCTGATTTATTTTTATTTACTTCTTGGACAATACCAGCTGTCCCACCTGCAGCACTTCCTGCAGCTGCTATGCCACCTATTATTATAGGAATTAATGGGAGAATTCCACCATTCCTTCTTCTTGTAATTTTGTATTCTCTATCATTGGTTTACTTATGTAATATTTCTTTTTGTTAATCGTAATAGTTTTAGGTGTATTTTTGTCAACAATGTTACGTAGTTTTAATTCAACAGTTTTAATATTATTATTATTACTTTTCGCTTGCGACATTTTTAATAAAAAATTTTAAGTTAAGAATTTTTCTTCTATTCTAGTTATGAAAAAATTTTAAGTTATAAAAAATTTTAATTAACTTCTCGACGAAGTCTTGGGTTCTAACCTATAGAATTTTGTTCAAAGGCTTCAGCCGATCGGACCAAAGTCCTAAGGTTATTGACCACTCCTAACCATCTTTCCATTAAGAATTTCAATAGAATATTTTACATCTTCTAGCAATAAACCATAAGCCATCAATGAAGTTGTGGAATCCTTCTTTTCAATATTAATTGTTACATCACAACCAGTCTTGATAATATCTTCAGATTGTGCACTTAAATTGAAACAGAAAACAGGATATAAATGTCTCCAATCTCCAGGAGTTAATTTTGGTTCAGCTCCAAATTCTATACAAAGATTTCTATAAGCATCACATCCTTCCATAAATTGATTATTGGTATCATCGAATCTTAATGGATCAATAGGATATCGGGTTTGATTTAAAGCAACTTGTAAATTTCGAATTGTTTTAATATGGAAAAGATTGTTGTTCTTATCAAAACTTGGAGAATCATTTTTTTGAAAAGTTAGTAATAAATATCTTGGAGTACTCGAAGCTCTAGTAAAATGCCAGTTAAGTCTTTGTTCAGAAGAAGTTACAGAACTAGCAGTACGCTTTAGAAAATTTACTTGAATTGGTTTGTTAGTATTTGATCTTTTTGCAATAGTTGATTCAACCTCTAAACTAGGAGTAATATGTTTGACCAACCATTCTAGTCTATCCATTTTTAAATATGCTTTTTCCCAGTCTTACCATAAAAGATTAGTTCATTATTTGCCGTGCGATGAATTATTAATTTAAATTTTAATTGACATGATATTTTGTCATAATCTAAATATCCGAATAATGGAGACAATGACCAATTTACTGTCTGTTTACTTTTTTGTTAAACTCACGTCTTTCTTTATATGCACTATTGTTTGTTTTATTTAAATGATTTGCAATATTTCCTACATCTTTCGCAATTCCTGCTGCATCTGTTCCAGCGTGAGTTCAATCATCAACAATTATACCATCATTAGCATCAGGAAACCAACCTTCGATTTCATACTTTTTATTATTTTCACCAATTGTTACAAATCTAAGCATTGTATCAATTACACCTGGAGAATCACTTATTGTTTCTATATTTTGAGTTACAACATCTAAAGGTTTGTTCTAATAATAATAATCTTGGAAATAATCTTGGAAAGAAATTATTCTCTAATGCAATTATATCGGTATCTGTTAATGCTGTTGTAAAATTGGCATCACTATATAAAGAATATTCACAGTGTAAAAATGAATCAGGTAAATATAAATAACTTTGTTGATTATCAACTTCAAAGATTAAATCTCCTCCACTATTTACTCTACTGGAAGATCCGGGATTCATAGCAATTCTTATATAGTTATTCTTTTTTTGATTGTAACTGATGAACGGAGGATCGTCTCATCTAAATTTATTTTCGATAAGCGAAGACATTTTTATAAAAAATAATTTGACTTTTTTTTAAGCCTTCAACTTAGTTTTAAGAACATCTAACTGATTTTCAACAGCATCTAACTGTTTTTTATTTCCTTTATAATTTTTCTTTAATTCATTTTCTAAATTGATTTTAAGAGTTTTCATTTTATCATTTTTTTGATTAAGCGAGTTTACTTCATTTATTATTCTATTCATCTTTTTCATTTGTTGAGTAATTTTAGAACTTCATTCATCAACACTTCTTTGGAATATAGCTTGTGACTTATTGAAATTTTTAAAAATGTTTTAAGGAAATTTTTTCAATTCATTTTCTAATTGTTCTTTCAATAGTTGTATCTGAGGTTTATTTTTAATGACTGCAGATTTTACCTTTATAGAAAGTAATATTGAAATTTTTGATTGTTCTGAAATTTTTTTAAAAAGTTTTGCTATATTTACCTCTAGCTCTCTATCCTTTTTATCAAGTTTTAATAATTTTTCGTTTAATGATTTGTCATTAAGTTTAAGCAACTTTAATTCATTCATCAGTGGAACCAAAACATCGTTTATATATTTTATTTAAGTCATTGATTTGTGTATCAACATATTGTTTATTCGTTAACTCTGTATTTTGTTGCAGAAGAATAGAAAGATGCAATGGACCAGATATGGCGTCTCCAGTTTTCATGATACAATTTTCTATTTCTATTTCTGATTCACGATTATTCGGGATATATGCACTTCCACCAACATTTGGTAACATCATTTTTTAACAATACACTGTAAAAGATATGTCATGTAAATAAAAATAAAAATTATTTTCTCTTGAAAATAATAAATAAATTTTTTTCACATAAAAACAAAAAAATGGAAATGACTCAAATTTGTCAAGTTTGTAATATGCGTTTTACAAATCAAGCGTTATTATATTCACATATGAAATATACACCATGTGGTCAACTTTTAAAACAATCTCAACAAAATATGCAACCTATGCAACAATTACTACCTATGACATATAGGCAATACATTCGTCAATCACAACAATCAAAAAATTTGTTTATACCTCATTAAGGTCAAAATATGCAACCTATTTAAAATATGCAACCTGTTCAAGAAATTCAACCTATGTCAAATATTCAACAATTGCAACATTTGTTTATGCCTCAACAAGGACAAGATCTTTATGCAGCTAGAAAAAATAACGTAGGTCCAAATGACAATCATCTAGTACAGAATAATCATGTAGTTCCAAATAATCATCTAATACAGAATAATCATGTAGATCAAAATCAGGAAGAAGTTCACATGCCACAAAAATAAAAAAAAATCTATGGATGCACGACAATCTGTGCAATGTAATACGAAAAAAATATGTTCTGGTTATAATAAAAATATAACGTCTAAAAATTTTGCACGTCATTTAAAATTATGTGAGCAACCAGAGGAGGCTAAAAAAGATAAAATAAAATATAAAATGAAAGATCAGCTATGTCGTAATTGTAATAAGTAATTTACAAGTCAAGGAATTACTAATCATTATAATTCTTGTATAAATTCTACAAGACAATGTACAAATTGTCAAATTATTAAACCTAAGACAGAGTTTCCTGATAGTAAATATCAGTGAAAGGATTGTTTCAAAGAAAAAGTAAAGTGTAGAGGTTGTCAAAAAATTATATTGAAGAAAAAAATTCCGCGACATGCAACACTTTGTCCTAATCTATAATTGAGCAAATGCAAGTATATGATAAAGATTTGAAAATATTAATAGATGCTGAACGTGGAATATATAATAAAAATTATCGTCATCCTACAAATCCTCTTACATCTAAGCACGAAGTTAAATTTCATTACCATCGAAAATATATGCAGTTCGCCAAAGATTACAAAGTACAACACGGTATATTAAAATAAACTAAAACAAATGATTTTCCACTTTGTTTGCGAAGTTTCAGAGTAAGGGTATTTTTGGCATATAGTAATTTATGGTGGATAATTAATAAAAAACATTGCAACAATTAAATATTCCTGCCTTCATCTAAAAAAATTATAAGATCTAAAATTTGTATCTAAAATTAAAACAGAAATTTAAAAAATTCTTTAAAAAATTTTAAAGAATTCTTTAAAAAATTAATAAAGGAAAATACCAAGTTTTATTGTGTCTTATGTAAAAGACAGTTACAAACAGAAAAATATTATCAATCTCATTTAGAAAGTAAAATGCATTTACGAAATGTAGATCGAGCTGATGAAGGAAATATATCAAAATTAAATAATCACAAAAGTATCTAGTAACATTACCTACTGATATAAAAGTTAAAAAAATATTTGATGATTATTCACATTCGGAATATAAAAAAGTTTTTAATAGTGAAGATTTTTTTGTGGAAATCGAAGGTTCTAGTTCTTCGCCCGAAGGTTCTAGTACTTCGCTCGAAGGTTCTAGTACTTCGCCCGAAACAGATATAAAATATTCATTTGATGAATCTGTTGAACATAATGAAACCGATGAAACTTTTTATGATGTATTAATAAGCTTCTATAATATTCGAGAATTTAAGAAATCTTTCAAATGTTATATGAATGTAGAAGTACGTTATACAAAAACTGGATCCGATGGAATGACTGAAGAAATAGTACAAGGACATTTTACACGGACACAAGAAATTCATAATGTAAATGATATACAACCCATATTTGAAACAATGATAGATAAATTAAAAGATGCTATAACTGAAGCTCAGTTGCGTGAATCTGGTTGGAGATTTATTGCAATACTATCTAAGAAAATTGTAATTGACAAATATAAAAATAATACTGGTGGTAGTTACATACCCCTTCCTTTCAGTTCTCCACAAATAATCAACATACATAATGAAGATGAATATTGTTTTCTGTGGAGTGTCATAGCACATTTACATCCTGCAAAATATCACAAAGAAAGACTAAGTCATTATAATAAAGAAGAACATATAAATGAATTTGATCTCTCTGATGGCTTAGATGAACTTCCATATGATTATAATAGGTTAATAAAGTTTCATAAAAAGAATAAAAATTTAATAGAAGTAAATGTTTTTGAATTAAATGTGAAGTAAGTCTCTATTGGTGATATTACTCCCTTATATCCCGGAGATATTGAAGTTAATAACATTGTTTATAACAACTTAAAAGAACTTTATTTGAATAACAAAAATTTATGCCAAACAGAATTAGTATACAATCAAAGAGGAAATTACATGCATCATAATATTATTTACAAAGGAAATGTAATATGTGCTGAAAAATATGAAATTTTAAAAACATTATCACCAATAATGATTAATCATACTAATTATAAAGGATGTGGATTTCCCTATGAGTACGAAACCGAGCGTTCGTCTCTATTGTCAGAATATATACATAAGTTAGAGATGTTACCGCAACTATATAAAAAACAATATCAACAAAAATATCAACAAGAGTTACAAATGTTACATAATCAATATCTACAAGAATATCAACAAGAAGTAACTATATTATTTCGCAAATATATTGAAGACGAATGGAATCTTGAAGATAAAGAATATTTTAAATTATCATACATAGTCTACCAACAAAGTAATTCTCAATTTAATGAACTAGAATGTCATCCAAAAAATCTACAACAATATAAAAAATATTGTCAACGAAAAATCTACAAGAAAATCATATGGTTAAACATATATTAAGTAAGGAATATCATGAACAATATGAAGAACAATGTCGAAAACAATATGAAGAACAATTTCAAAATAAATATCAAGAACAATATCAAGAACAATTAGAAATACTGCAACAGGAATATCAACAAAAGTTAAAAATGTTAAAGCAGCAGTTAATGCAACCAGCACAAGCGAATATACTATATTATGAAGGTCATTACATATTGTGTAAAGATATTTCAATATTTACAAAAACTTCAGATAATGCTAATTTTACCTGTCTCCAATGTATGACGAGCTTTAGAACTAAAGAAGAAATGAATAGACATTTGGAGAATTGTCAACAAAATGAAGCAGTTGAAAATACTTTTACTAAAGAAGATTATTTAGTATATAATAAATGGTATTACAAAAATAAAGTACCCTTTACTATTTATTGTGATTTCGAAGCATATAATGTTAACATGACACAAAGTTCTGGTAGGTATTTGCTTGAACAAAAACCATTATGTTGGGGAATGTACATTCATTCAAATTATCCTAAATTATTTAAATCAGAATATTATCAAAATAGAAAAATTCCGCTTAAACAGCATTATAAAGAATGAATTGAAAGTAGCCGATGCTGTTATTATTATTTAATAATAATAACAGCATCGGCCACTTTCAATTCAGAATATTATCAATACTATGGTGAACATAGTTCAGAAATGTTTACAAAGAAAATAGAAGAATTGCAAAAATATTTTTCACAATTGCTTAAAACAAATAAACCAATGCTTCCATTAACGTATGACCAATTAGTACAATTTGATAATGAAAAAAAAATGTTATTACTGTAGAAAAGAATATACATGTACAACTTATAAATAGAAGATCATGATCATGATCATCTAAATGGATTATATAGAGGTGCAGCACATAATTCTTGTAATCTTAATGCTAATAAATTTAGATATAACTCTGTACCTTTATATTTCTACAATGGTTCTAAATATGATTTCCATTTAATAATAAAAGATCTATTCTCATCTGAAAAATTACAACAACTAAGAACAAGCGTACTATGTAAAACAGAAGAAGAATATTTTTCAATGCAATTTGGTTGTATTAGAATATTAGATTCATTTAGATTTTTTAATCCTTATTCATTAGAGGTCATGGGAAAACTTTGAAACCTGAACAATGTAACACATTAAATAAATATAATTTAAAACCTTTAAAAGGCATTTTTCCCTACGAATACTTACCTGGAGATATAAATAGAATAAATGAAATAATGCAAGAACATCAACTGTCTTCACGTGATAAATTTAAATCACAACTATCTGAAGAAGATTATGCAGAAGCTGAAAAGAATTGGAGAGAGTTAAATTGTAGAACAATGTATGATTATACAATGAAATATCTTCAGATAGATGTATTAATCCTTGCTGATCTTTTTTGAAAACTTTCGTGACATGTGTGTAGAATATTACGTAATAGATCCATGTTATTGTTATTCTACATCAGGATTAACATGGTTAGCAGGGGTGAAACATACAAATGTTAAACTTAAATATCATAAAGAAAGTTCTCATGATAAATAACTATTTTTTGAATCTGGAATTAGAGGTGGTGTTTCATCTGTTCTAGGTGATATATACTTTGTATGTTAAATGTTATAATAAGAAAGTAAATCCTGATGATTATGGTTGTTTAAAAATTTTAAATCCAGAAGAAAAAGATCAATTTATAAAATTGTTTAATCAAAATATAGACGGACTTATATCAAATGAAGAGAGTCAAGCAGCAGTTGATGAATTCATGAGAGAAAACTATTTGTTATATTATGATTTTAATAGCTTTTATTCTTTTTGCATGATACAAGAATTACCAACAGGTGAAATGGAATGGAGTACCATTCTTGAATACGAACCTACATTGGATGGTGAAAATAATTGTGGTTATATAATATATGAAGTTGATTTAGCATACCCTGAATATATAAAAGGCGCAACAAAATATTATCCTTTCTGTCCCGAAAACAAAATTCCCAATGAAGAAGATTTTTCACATTATCAAAAATTTTTAATTCCTAGTAAATACAGGCCAACAAAAAAACTTATGTTGATACAAAATAATAAAGGAAAGTATGTTGTTGATGGAAGAATGCTAGATTGGTATTTAGATCATGGAATGATTCTTTTAAAAATTCAACGTAAACTGGTGTATAGAAAATCTAGGTGGTTAAAAGATTATATAGAGTTCAATATTGAAAAACGTAAAATAGCTAAAAGAAATAAAGATGATATTGGAAACGTGTTCTTTAAATTAATGAATAATGCATTTTATGGTAAGACTTTAGAAAATGAATTTTAGTGAAATTTTTACACTGCCTAAATTTTCAACTATGTGAAATTCTCGGACTACCTAAATTTTCCACTACGCGATATTTTTGAAACCTCTTTTCAGTGTATGAAAAAACCCCTACTAGCTTAGAACTTTATTTCTAATTTTATCCTTGATACTATTTTTATTTATAAAACTCTTGTTCAGTGTATGAAATATTTCCTATACTTATTCTCAGTATATAAAAATATCCCAACGAGCTTAAAACTCTTTTTTTGATTTTATCCTTGATATTATTTTTATTTATAAAACTCTTTTTCAGAGTATGAAATATTCCGATTTTGCATTCTGGAGGTATCTTATTCTTTTTTATTTGTCCTGAATCGGTCATATATAC
Source organism: Prostheceraeus crozeri (assembly GCA_907163375.1). NCBI lineage: Eukaryota > Metazoa > Platyhelminthes > Polycladida > Euryleptidae > Prostheceraeus > Prostheceraeus crozeri. Next base: position 57,333 of record CAJQUW010015360.1, on the reverse strand, counting down.
ATTTTTTGCATTTTTGAGGTATCTTATTTTTTTAGTTGTTCTGTACCGGTCTTATATACATTACTGTAGAAAGACCTTTTCTTGTTTTTTTGTTATTTAGTATCTCTTAGTATAATAAGTTTTATTTCTATATTGTATCTAGCTATCAAACTCATTCATAGATTTTCAAATAATTATTGTATTAGGATTTGAATTTAGAATCAAGTTAGCCTGTAATATGATTTCATTAGTTTGCCCTGAAGATGGATGCTGTGGACATCCGAAGCGCTGGCTTTATAATAAAATGGTTTGCAAGAATTGCATTTAAGTTCTCCAACATTGAAACAAAATTAGTTTATCGAAAATTAGAAAAATGTTGTGTTAAGCTTAATTATATTGACTGCGGTATTTTATTTAATAATTCCTGCATATTCTAGATGTCCATGGGTATGACAAACGGCCCCATCTGCCTTACGATCATCAGTATTCTGCTGTTTTAGAACAAAGTTTCAGAGTATCCTTTTCGTAACCCTGCGACCTCTAATGCAGGGGAATGGGGATCCACCGAGCTGCAGGATCTTTCTACCCCCACAACCGCTCAAATGCTGAATAGCCAGACCGCAAATAATGTCATGGTACCAAATCAAACTATGTTGCATCCAAATTCTGTTAATTGTAATTCTTTTGTTTATAATGATGATATTCGCATCTTGGCATATAGCTGCGAGGAAGATCTGAAATCTCTCCGATATTTGCAAGTTTTGCTCTGATCCTGCGCAGTTCTGAAACTTGACTCTCTTTGGCAGAGGAATATTTTCTTCAGAACCACATAGAAGAGGACGATATTCTGTGCTTTATCCTTCAGTGTGGATACTCCGTCTGGACAAAGTGAAGCTGTCGACATGGTTTGTCATCAAAGCGATGGATTGAAATTAATTCCAGCTCAGTGTCCTAGCTCCCACATTTGTGCCATGATTCTCCATGATGTTGATTATCATGTTTATGTAAAAATGTTGGCAAAGCCTCCACAGGAAGACTGTCACAAAACCATGCTGGTGTAGGAAAGAAGAATCACATAAAATGTTGAGTCCGACTACGAGGATTAGTAGCAAAGTATGGATTAGAGGAGCGCATTCACTTCCTCCTATGCATCTGGTAAAAGAACGAGGACGTGGAGTAACCGAAGAAAACTCATCAGAGAAAGGACGATAATAATAGCGGTAGAAGAAGGAAATACAGGAGACTGCCCTTCGGTGTCCGAGTGATGTCAAATTTGAATTGAGACAGCATTATCTATCAGACGAACTGCCTTGCGCTGAAGTCGATCAAGTATATCTATAGGCTTATCCAAGCTGCTGAGTCCCTGATGGCCAAACGTGTGAGCAAAACTACATCTCCTGACGAACTTGAATCTTGTTAAGTATACGAATAGCTGCTGAAGGGCTGAAGTATGAACGGGCTCACAGCAATGTTCCAAGACGCTAGGAAGCTAATGGAACAGCTTGGGGATATGGATTGGCTAACCTTAAGACTCAGACAGTGACGCGCCTAGCGAAGAAATGCTTTTATCGACTGAAAAGCAATGAGCTGTCATGACTCGGTTGGAACGACTCCAAGACAGAATTCTCTGTAAGTCAGATTCAATAGATGTGTTCAATGTCACTCTGTCCTGCAAGACGGTAGCTACAAGCCTCTAGACCCGATGAAAAGTGGAATAACCAGAGGAGTCAAACAGTGGATTGGATTTTTCTCAGACGTACACTGTAAATCGCTCAATACCAATTACATACGAACGATGCATTTCAACATATTTTTTGGTGCATTTCTGTATATATTTATATGCTTCTCGTATGTTATTTCAAATGTGGTATGCTTTACATACGAAAGCCATACCAGCACAATGTAAAAGGAAAGCATCAATCATGTCCAAAGTATGTTGATTTAAGGCCTTTTGTCATTAAAGATCACATTAATGTTACTACCGCTTTTTAAGTAGTGAGATAGTGACATTCAAGACTCATGCTTACAATACTGAATTCGATTTTAATACATTTAAGTCTAAGGCATTTCATAAATAATCAATAAGTATTCAACCATCAACAATTATTCATTATGTAATTTTGAAATTATGCATATTATCAATCCGAAATAAAAACATATTATAATTCATGAACGCAAAAGACAGTTATGTTTGAGATATATAAGTCAACATGATTTCACTATTAAAATTGTTGGAATGCATTGATATTTAGTAACTTGGTTGATAAAGTAGAGCTAACTAAGCGTATTGTTAAAGTTGCTAGACAAGTAGCAACGACGACAATCTCGTGGAGCATAAAATTCGCAATAAATTTAATCTAGTTAAATATCACACTATCAAAAAAAATACTCACGACTGGTATTACTGAAGAAGGTACTTGACAGTAGCATGTGATATATATATATATATATATATATATATATATATATATATATATATATATATATATATATATATATATATATATATATATATATATATATATGTATTCGCTTGCCAGAGGCATACAAATGAGGATGAATTTGCATCGGGTCTCGTATATAAAACATACAACAACTCGTATTTCATTGTAGAACAGCCAATCACAGATAGAATAGCTTCATGGATTCCGTGAGAATGAGGTTTTTTCTGACAAGCGAGTTCCGGATTCGATTGAATGCCTTTGACTAGTTGAAGAATTTTGCTGTGGACCAGTGGCGGCTCCATACTTTTCTGTTAGATCATGGCTCATCAAGTATTTTGGCATTAAGCGGAAAGTCTAAGTGTTGAAAAAGTAATATGATGTTTTGAGGCATGCATGCATTATCAAAGTATCCTCATTATTATGTGCTTAATGAACTGCTGCGATTTCACCACCAGAATTTCCATCTCATTTCCTATTTGCATTTATTCTCATGACACTCTCCAATTTAATCGGGCCAGTTAATCTGGTAGTCTCAAAGGAGGGCAGCTGGAACCGTTGAATGTATCAATACCTGTATCTATGATTAGAATGACTCTTATCTACATACTTGTACATGTGGAGCATAAATTTGTGGTCAAGCATGCATGAAGACACAATTGTAATACACAGCATAGAATTTGCAATTCAATGAACAACATTCAAAAGGATTTTGAAGTCTCGATTTTACTGATAAAATATCCATAAATTGCTATTATGACTCTACTGAATTAATCCTGTATGACTCAACAACCGTGGAATTTTTGCCGTGGGATATGCGGTTACTTTGACACATATTTCAAACATGTTATAAAATGCTTTCATATGAATCACTCACAGTAGAACGGCTTAATATTACATACATTAATCTTGCGGCTTACATGAAAGTTGCCAAGATTGCGGTAATGCTTGATTTACAATGAATAATTTATTAAGTGCATCCAATTTGTTACATTGATTTTATCAGAGCACTTGCCATTGTTTCAGGAGACAATATTTCTCCCGACGAATTGCCGACTTCTTCCAATAGCACATCAATCTGTCTTCTGATAGTTCACAGAACACCAAGATGAGATTCTCTCTCTCTCACTCTCTCTCATAGCACACTAAGGTGAAATATGAAAAGTGTTTGGAAATTGTTAGCAATTTTTCTCTTTCAAATATGCCATGGCACAAATTACATCGTTATGGAAGATCGTGCATACACTATCACAAGGCCTGACGAAAGAGTTGAGGGCATTGCAAGTTTATCTGAGTGTCTACTGACTTGCCAAGTAGCTTCTACCTGTGTTGGTGGACTTTTCAATAATTTGACTTTTACCTGCATGCTGCAGAAAAACGTTCGAGGACGAATGGTGTACAAGAAGACAGGCCAAGGAGCAAATGACAACGTGTTTGGAGTGTTTTGCGACCCAACCGCTGGCTACGATATAACTGATACAGCATGGATCCCAGGTCACAACAATGAAAATATTCATATTACTACTCGAAATGTAACTATTTGTGAAGAGCTGTGTAGCCAGAGAGATTGGTGTTTGTCAGCTGATTTGGATCTCGACCATGGAATGACGCGTTGTTTGAAATCAACAGAAACAAGCACACGGTTCCACTAAACATCTCAAGTAGCTATGTGGGTTACATTCATTCAGAGAAAAACTGCTATAAATAACGGTTTGTATCACATAATGAACTGAACTTTTTGTAGAAATGGAGACATCGATTCATCGACGTGGCGTGATTGTCGATTGTTTTATTAGTCATATATATCGAAATTATGAAATGCTCTTAAGCTTCAGTAGTCTTACTGGGAAGTGGCGGCCGACTTAAAGATCCCTCTTCTTGACGTCCTGTTAAGTTTGAGATTTCTCTTAGTTGATGAACATTCGACATTGATTTGTTCGGTTCGTAACAATGTATGATGTATTGTGAAGAACGCTGATATCAACAGAAACATGATTAGGATTCGAGTTTTGCTGAACTGAAAATAAATTTGCTAATACGAACTCCTCCAAACAGCTTCATCTATTTTCTGAGCAAGGTAGAAATTAGAATTCGCTTCAACATTTCCAAATGACCGTATAAATCATCCGAACATATTGAAAATGTATTATCAGTAGATATTAGAGAACTAAATGTTTCTGCTAGAAAGCGCACGCGATCTTAGATTGCAGCATAATTGATGTAGGGGCTTCAAAGTTGGCTATGTCAGTTCATGTAAAATTCTTGCAAATTTTTTGGATGAGCATTTTCAGCATCACTTGACGCTTCAATGTTATTGTATTCATTACACTGCAAATTTTCAGTTCCTCGATGTACATGAAGTTGCTTTGCAGTGAAATTATGCACAATCATAGAGGTTATTTTTGCAGGCATGGATGCGTTCATGCGGCACGAAACTTTTCTCGCTAAATAGACTATATTGTCTGAGATTGTCTATATTCGTCACCAAGTGGACAAAATCTTTTATCCACACAATTGCATGTTTTCATTTCAACTTTTTCATTCCTTAAGACACTTTTGAGGCTTTCAATAACCGGTATTTCAAAAGCCAAGTACAAAGGCGAACATTTTCGCATAAGGCTTTCAAACGGGTTCGTGCCATTAGCAAATTTTACAGAAGATGTAGCAACGAACGTCACCAGTATAAGTGAACACATCGTGTCCATCCTAACCGACACAGCAAAGAAAATTGCAGGCCTCAAAAACCTAAGGTTGACAAGATGTCTGACAGTTGTCATCAATTGATGAGGAGAAGACAGCTAAATAGAGATGGAACTCCGACTAATAGGATTGAATATTCAGAACTCTGCAAGCTGATCAGATGGACAGTAAAATGAGAAAAAGAAATCGACAATTACAATGTGAAGGAAATAGTGGAAGAAATAGACAAATTCACTGAGTGTTATCCAAGAATTGGATCCAAGCAACGTGGCAGACCTGCAAGACGCTGGAATAGTGAGTTGATAGTCGAATACTGCAACCAGCACTGGCGACAACATGTGATCGACCGGCAGAGGTGGGGAGGGGTTCCTCCAACATTGGAGAGATTAAAACCCCGTCAAGGTAATCAAGGGAGGGTAATGAAATATGTCAAACATCCACAGCTGCATTTGTCATGACTCTAGGTCTAAAAATTAAGCACTACATATTCACGAAATTGAACATCGTCAAGGATATCATCCAATTTTGATGAAAGTTTACATGCTAGTCAAGAGCAGTATGATGTGCAGCAACCATGCCTTGAGACTTACAAAGTACTGTAAGACTTACACGGACTTACAAAGTAGTTCGTGCGATGAAAAAAAGATTCTGCCAAAATGCGGATTTGGCTGATGACTCAGACAGTCAGTCTGGTAAATGACTGCTTATAGTTTACAGTGTACTCCTCCATCCGACCAATTAACAGAAATGTTCAAGACTGCTTCAGATTTTCAAAGAGAAATATCTGCTATGAAGAATGAAGCTAGTAGTAAGGAATATTACTTATGAGGTTTAAAAAATAATTTCTGAGCAAGGTGAAGGAGTAAAAATCTTAGAAAGTCGATTGCATTTTTTAGAAGAATAAAAAGCTCAACTTCAATTTGATAAAAATGCGTACATGACTCATTAATCTTAGCCGTCGGTGACCAAAAGAGAGATTCAATTGAAAAACCTCAAACAAGAAACATCTGCAATAGCTGGTCTCTATTTCATGGCATTGATATTGATCGCCTTAGTCGCGTTATTGCAAATGCTTTAAACGCGCATCTACTTATTCACCAAAGATGGCTGCAATGATATAGACAATTATAATAATAGATGTTCTTTATTTGCCAATACAACAAGCGGTATGTGACACAGTTCTCCACAGGCTTACAAAAAAGAAAGAAAAATTGACACAGTTATGTATAAGAGGAAAATTTAACAAAAGATTTCGTGTGCAATTTAACTTGACGTCGATGGGCAAGCAGTTTTCTTGTGTGCATCACATTTCGAACGTCATTTCTGACAACAGAAAATTCAGCAAGAGGATGAGCATCCGCATTATCAGCGATCTTCCTGATCAGACGGACACACCCTCTGTCGAGCATTTCTTTCAGTGACGGTTTGTTATGAGTCATCGCCCAACGTCTGGCAGTCCGGTCAAGGTGTTCCAGTTTCCTGATGTCACTCTGCTTGCTGTCACAAATAACTGGCCAACAGAAATCACAAATAACTGGCCAACATGTCATCTGATAACAAAATTGCAACCGTTACTACATCAGGAAGCGCCGTCATCCGTTGTTGGTAATGATCAATCAGTTTATGACTTTGTAGTAATCCCAACGAATGTCTTAACTCCTGTAGCAAAATTCATCATCGGTGGCATTCGTATTGGCAATTCTGATAAGGAATTTCAATCCTTGGTCGAATTATGTTGTTATCAACCTGCATGACTTCTATTGGTTCAATCAGCATCATCGCTTGGAAAATCATTCTATTTTGAGGTAGATGAGACTGATATTAGTCGGGTGTTAGAGCCTTCTCGTTGAAGCACGAGTGACTATGACATTTCAATGAATTTATCTATGTTAATCGGCTCATTTGCCTAGCAAAGCGGCCGTTTCACAACTTTGCATCTCTTGTCGTTGACGATAGACGATACTCATCATACATTTCACAGCGATCGACAAAAAACTAAAATAACATCAATAGGTCTGTTCATCAAAGTTATCCATCAACGACTTACAAGAACAATCACATTCATAATTCTTATAGAAATGTTTCCTCTGAAAGTCAAGGCCACAAGTTAAATGATTCAAGCAATTATATTGGAATCTGCAACCACACCCACTTCGATATGAGATGGACTGATCGCAGATATCCAGGCAATACCGCTGGAGGTCAACTACACGAAAAATCAAGTAATCAGTCTCATCAGGGAGCAGCACATGGCTATTAGGCCTATTCATTTCAGTAAAAATACAAAGAAAATACAATTCAAAGAAATGCAATACAAAAATGACAAAGATGACTCAATTCCCCCTTGTTGACTGTATCCTGTGTAACGTTTTTTATCTACAGCATCAAACTGTGGAATTGGTGCTTCAAAATCAGAAATAAGGAAGTGATTGCATTCTGCGCATTGTTTGTGGGCACTTCTAGCGACATAGCCCGAAATATAGTACAGAATGTCTTTGCTGCTTGAATCAATAGGCTTATGCATCGGGTTCTTCATTTAATTTAACTAGCATCATATTCGATACATAATTCATGTCTTCGTCACATGGAAGTGACCCAAGTAATATCATCGCTGTCAGTTCAACAAATACTTACCACGTACTTGGCATAAAAGTCCTAAACATTTAAGAAATCTTTAAGAAATCTTTATCAAACCTAGTACATTTCCTAAACTTTTACTAAATATTTAGCAAACTTTCCAAACTTCCACAAAATATTTGGCAAATTTTCTGAACTTTTACGAAATGTTTACTAAATATTTAGATAATTTTCCAAACTTTTACAAAACATTTAGCAAATTATTTCTAACTTTTATAGTATGTTTAGTAAATAATAAGCAGATTTTATCCTACTTCATAGGCGATTACGAAACATTTGCAAATTGGAATTCATGAAAAATGTCTTCTTGTATGAAATGTTTTATATTTATCAAATAGAAAACCAAAACAATCATAATTCGGCAAAAGGATAGCTAGTAAAACGCTATGCTCGAATTATTCATGCTCAAAATCGTTCAAAATCCGTACGGCATATAAAACTGCATGACTGCAATAAAATGACTGATCTTGCTAAAATTATACTTTGCACGATAACATTCATAGAGATTACAAAAACTGAGCCCTGATCCCCAAAGTAAACAGCAGAAGGAATGAATATCCTTCAAAAATACAATTTTTCATACGTATTTGGAAAATGAACAACGTTTTATCACCATATAGGATGACGCTTATATAATAGCACACATCGAACGATCCGATACAAATAATTTTTATGAATATCACTTTTATCAACATAAAGGAAATTTCTCTATCCGGATTTGATCATTCTTCATTTGAAAATCCTTCCAACCAGAAAGCATGCCCACAGCCCGAATACGTGTTTCACGTCATCTGAAACACTGTCATTTCGAGTCAAACACCGTCGCGACGTTATCAGTTACATTTTTAATAATCGAGGTGATATCACGAGAAATTTACAGTTCAACGGAGAAACAGTCACTACCAAATGAAGTTTGAAGCGATGATGCGAGGTCACTGAAAAAAACATCTTCGCGGTTGGACCACAACACGGTTGTCCGAATCTGATGATCGCTGGGACGTTGCGAGTATGAGAGATTTATGGCTAAAGAATAATTCCAGTAGTTTTCGGGGTTAATTAGCTCACAAGACAAGACGGAAAAGCAGCCGAATGTAGGTCAGGTATCGATGCATAATGTAGGCCTCAGCAATCAACACTTGTAAAAAAGAAGACAAATCTTGTGCTGATGTGCAGAGCAGAATTATCATACTTAACGTATCTTAATTAACATTCTATGGGTAGGCCTACTCAAAGTTTAGAAGAGAAATCATTTATAGTAATTTTAGGTGTTACAGTAAAGACTATTAAGAAAACTGCTTTTGGATCATTTCATCTCTGACAATGTGGGAAGCGATATTCTTAGGAATTTTGATAGCAAATGAAGATATTCAAGAGTGGTTGAATTGTGATCATTAACAATTTATCAATTATTTTTTTTAATCAATACTTTTAGTATTTATCAATAATTTTATTTTGATATTCAAGTACCGGTAACTGTTTTTACAAAAATGCAATCTGCAAATAAAAACAGATCCTTATCGAGATGTAGCCTATGACCGACTGGTTGTCAACCGTTCATGCGATGAAGATATTCAGGAATGCTTGAAATTTTATTGTAGAATTTGATATATAATATATATATATATATATATATATATATACATAATAATTATGTATATATATACATAATATAATAGTATTTAATTACAGTAAATTTTATTTTGATATTTTATTTCATTTTAAACAACTTGCTTAAAATCACAATCTCCAAACACATACACACGTAATGTCATCTTGTCTACCGCTTATATGACAGCATCTCTGTAGGTAATTCATGGTGGGCCTACAACTACAACTACGACCATAATAGCTAGGCCTACGATGATATTGAAAAGTGTGAAGCATAATTTGTAATAAGTAAACACAAATTGAGTAAAATAGTAGCAATGAGTTTGTACTTTGATTGTTTTATAGGCCCTATTTATCGTAAAGCATGAAAAATTATTGATTTTGCAAAACTAAACCTATTGTTGGACTGCAACGCATAACTGATCTTTATTACAGTGTGCATGTAGCCTACAACGTGCAGTTCGTCGTGTGGCATCTATGCCTTTTGTGTGCTTGATCATTTTTCTTAAACTACTCGAAATGTCAAATTGATACCATTTTCTAAAATGTGGCAATTCCGAAAAAATTTTATTGAATATCATAGGCGGTAGCTACAGGTTTTCAATAAAATGGGAATAGTGACTTATTTAAACAAGCTTCCTTGATGGATCCATCTTTCAGAAAATAGATTAAATTCCATAACTTAAGCAGATATCGAATAGCTCAATAGTTTGTCCGCATTGATAAAAACATTCTCCATCTAAAATTTTTGCAGTCCTGAAATAGAACTTTATGATATAGCATGTTTAACTGTTTCACAGAATTTTTCAATTACTTGTCATCCAAATATTGATGCTATTGCACAAGTATACTACATATCTAAATATTGAAGTGCTAAATTAAAATGGTTTTAATGCGCTAATTAAGTTCTTTCGTGCTCATAGTTTCTAAGGTTTTTAGCATGCAACTATTTTGTCTCAACATAACCAGATGTTTTTGCTATTTTCAATGTAAGCAATCAGAAATTACGAATTTAAAAACAATGTATTACCATTTCAACATATTCCAATTTGATTATCGTTCTTTTGACGACACAATCAACTTTTGATCGATTTTTCAACGAGAAACGTCGTCGTGAAAACTGATATACATGCACATTCTCATATTAAATTCAAAGTGAATAAGCCTTGGACATGTGACATCATTTGTGTGATGGAAAACCCAAATAAAACGATGTGTTTCTTCATAGCTATAATATTTATATATAAATGAATATTATAGCTATCAAGAAACACATCGCTTTACTTGGGTTTTCAATTACACAAATGAATTCAAAGTATTGGTAGGACTCCTAAAATGTGATAAGTCTGCTAAGAGGAACTAAGAGGAATTGAGATATTTTGTTATCAGTAAATTAACTTAAGTATGACGCTAGTAGCTCTTTAGTATTTGTAAAATTAAGAGCAGATATAGCAGTAGTCAATAATAGAAATGTCTCTACGTGTTCATGGTCAATAAACCCAAATCCATGACCAAATCTCTCCTTTGATTTTGTTTTCGGGATTTCCAAATACATGTCCCTATATTTACAGTTAAATGCTGAAACTAAATTGACAAAATAAATTTAGAAACATTTAGAAGCTTACCCTTTTCCTGTAGTTTGATCCAAGAGGTGCATTTTTAATTCTGATGCAAAAGTCAAAGGAACTTGATGGCTTCATTGACTGGAAGAACTCACTGACTACATGCGAGTGTTCATTTTCGAGTTGTGCTCCATTTTGTGCATGATAGCTAAGCAAGATGATGAAAAAAACGTAGACAATCACAAACCGACGATGAATAAATAAAGGTGTGTAAGTAGAAATATCCTCTTGATGCGCTGACTTTTGTAATATTAAGTAGTTAACGCAAACACGGGTTCGATAGACCAGTGCTATTTAACCTTTTTCAAGCCACGGCACCCCATCTGATCAATACATGCACTCACGGCACCCCAGTGGCAAACCGCAGTTTTGTGCCTCTATCATCCACTAAAAAACGTGGCCGCATTATTTTCCAAGAACTGATTTGTGATCACAATTTATTGCTGACTTCTTCTCTAGACTTCATTTCTCAGCCGTTGAAATGCATCTAGAAATTAGAACAATTCGTGCATTATGTCAGTATATCAGTATATCTCTATTATATCACAGCAATTCAATGAAGAACACTTTGTTTTCATCTTTTTGAAATCAGGGGCAAGAAAGCGCAAGAAATTCCAGTCATGGTAATCAAATTTAAGTTTAAATTCGCTTTGTCAATTTGCTAAGCATGGACATGTATTTTTGATTTAACAGCTTGCAGTAATGCTAGAATTATGATGTAAATCCTTGACCATGCTAGACGAACAGTGATCAAATACTATGTCAAATACTATGTCAAAATGCCTGTCCAGCCCTTTTTATATGTTCGTGCAAGAGATCCTACTCTGGGTCCTCCTTGCAGAAGACTATGCTTCCAGCTTGTCTGATGGAAATCTCTCTGGCGTGATTCCTTAGATCTGACCACGCCAGGATTAAGTGAGAGATTTGTGGAGAAGGGCATGTGGACTGAAAGCTATTACACCGCTACAGCTGAAGTCCAACTAATTAGTCTATCAAAGTCAGCACCGCCCAGAACCTGAGAAGGGAAACGGTGACACAAAATTCATTCACTCAATTATGAAATTCTCTGCACTTTCTTTATATTGGAGATCACTGGGAAAAACTATGAAAATTTCAACAAATCAAAAGTTGGACTTCAAAAACAAAACATTAATGTGAGCGTTGCTGTTGCATGCTATCGGCCATCAAGCCGAATCGTGGGGTTATGTCTGTTTCCAATGCTCCGCGCATCAACTGGTCGATGTCTCTTAAGCAGTTTCTTTTACTTGTTTTGATCGAAACAAGAGTGGAGAAGCCTTTCTCGCAGAGGTATGAGGTCGGCATTGCTACCAACAGACTTAGGGCTCTCACAGCAGCGTCTTCATATTCCGGGATTCGAAGGAGACCAACCCAGAAATTTCCATAATAATCGCAAGCCTTGAAGTTCACCCTCTGCTCCAAATCTTCTCGCAGATCAGTGAGGAACTCTTCTTCGGCAACAAATGGATTAATGATCCAAAGATTCTCCTCCAGATGCTGATGTTCATGGGACGGAAAATACTTTTCTATGTTGCCGCGAAGGATATCCAGGTGCTGAAGTATCGATTCAGACATTTGTTGCTCGAGGCTAGCATCCGTGAGCTCCCATTTTGAGCTCAGCATGAAATGATGGAATTCAGGGAAGTCGATGAAGTCCTTCCTCTCTACTTGTTTCATCCAAGACGAAATTTTCCTATGGAATGCCTTTATTCTTGACAAAGCCGTGAAGATGTCGCCTCCCTTCCCTTGTAGGCTGAGATTCAAGGTGTTCAGACAGTGGAAAATGGAGCTCAAATATGACAGCTTTCCAAGCCAATTCAAGTTATTCAGGTTGACGGCGCTGAAATCACCAAGCTCTGTGAAGAAACTGCCAACTCCTCTCTCAACAGGAGCACCCGTTCAAGGACTTTCCCTCTTGAAAGCCATCTTACGTCGCAATGGTACAATAGCTTCGTCACTTCTGAGTCCATCTCCTCACCGAGTTGAGCGAACAGTCTGCTCTTCTTCGTATTAGCCTTAACTGTGTTCACCATTTTCACAGCATCATCAAGTACAAGTTCCAGATCTGATTTGCCCTCATCACCTAGCTTCTTCGCTGCCAGCATCTCACGATGAATGATGCAGTGAAATGAGCGACACTCAGGTGAGACAGTCTGGATCTTCTTTACTACACCATTTACACGACCAACCATGGCGGCAGCTCCATCGGTTGTGACGGCCTTACACTTAATCCACTCGATTCCTTCCTCACACATGAAAGAGTCCAATCGGTCAAAAATTGCTTGTGCCGTGGTTTCAATTCCCACTGTTAAACAAAACAAGAAACGGTCAACAATTTTCAACTCTTCAATGAACCGGGTATACACGATCAGCTGTGCTTCTCCTCCAATGTCGGTCATCTCGTCCAACTGAATTCCGAAGACGGGGGATGCTTTCAGCTTCTCCACAAGTTGTGTTTTCAAATCTGTAGCAATCAGGCGACATCGACTGCGAATGGTGGTGTCGGACAAGGGAATGGAAGTCACTCTTTCAACTGCTCTGCTTCCACCATGGAGATATTCAGCAGCAATTGATAGGCATGGCTTTACTATTTTCTCCATGTCCATGTATGAGCGCTTTTCACGAAAGATAACATGAGTCATTTTTAGTGAGGAAATCACCAGTGGCTTGTCATGAGCTCCAGTCTTCACGATGTTTTGCAATGACGATTGTTGGGGAAATATAGATTTCAACTTCTCTGAGAAGAATTGGTTTGACTTGTTCTTGTGCTCCGGATGGTGGGTTTGCAAATGTCTCTCTAATTTAGAAGGTACCAAACTTGCATTCAGGAGCGTAGCCCCACAAAAAAAAACATTTTCCAGAGGGAAAAGGATTACGAGATTCATCCTGGTGCAAGTAAAAGCCAAACCTGATATAGTCACTATTCCATTTTATCCTCTTTTTCGGATTGGAGCCCGAAGACATTTGCGCTCTTTTCCGTCCCCTTTTTCCTAGTTCGACGCATTCTTCCTCAGATTCTCCCTCGCCCTCTTCGCTGCTTTTGCTAGCAGTGGGGGCAGGAGCAGCATCCTCACGGCATTCACTCTCTTGATTCATTTCATTAAGTTCGACATCTTCCTCGACTGCCTCGGTTGATATGGCCTTCTTTTGAAATACTTGAGAAGGGACATTGCATACCTGAAAATGGAAAATGACGTGTTTGGAACAACGACGATCAAGTCATAGAATGAGGCCTAATGAGGATGCATCAACTATTTCAGGAAGGATGCTAGAATTAAGAATTGTCAACAATTAGCTTGGCTGGAAATGGAGCATGTGTTTAGAGAATAATTGAAAATTTGAAAAAATGCGAGTGATGAAATCAGCAAAATGATTGATTTGAGGATGAACATGTTTAATTAATATGACTCAATCAATTGAGTGCGATATGTTTTTGACAAATAGCCTAGTTCAAATCTCCAACTGCATGCAACCATTATCCCTTTATATGCCGACAACTTTGTTGCCTATGAAGTAGCCTGACCATGGATTTCTACTGCAAATCGATCATTTACATGAATGTGCTACAAACTCGATAATAATCCAAAAATGAAATTCTCTCCTCTTTTCCCATGACTTTCGACTCTTTCTTAGCTCCTCTCTCACACTGAAGAATCTGGGAGCTCTAGTGATCAGCATCACATGAATTTATATTGTATAGGTTCATTAGCTATTTCTACAAGTCTGGTAAATGCCTGATACTTTTCAGTTGGCTTGTTTAAAATGCATTCAGTCATCTTAAGCATGTCAATTATCACTGATAATCAAGCTCCGACATTCAAATTTAATGAAGCTTCGGACTTTTGCAAATACAAGTATAGTGAATGACATCAACCTTTGGTGACCATGAGGACAAATGACGCTGCAACAATATTCAATTTGAAGCAGAGTTTGGCGAACAAATAAAGTGACACGCAATCTCTGAGAGGCTCTACAATTTACATGATTAAAGTAATCAAGATCATAATCGCATGCTACATGTTGAAATGGACACTATTAGCAAATGTTCGAAGCGCATGTAGAGCCATTGTAGGCCAAACACTGATGTTGAAGCAAAATATAGAACACAGATCACTGAAAGACAACGGTCGACGAACGAGGACACGCTGTGCGCTTGCCGAATGGCAACATTGCAATGATGACTCTTATTGGCTTCATTGCCTTGCCTCAGATTCATCTATTCATGACAATGATTCATTCCTTCACATACAAAAAATAGACAATGGAAGTTGACTTACCCAAGCAATAGCATTTGTGTCGAAGTCGACATAGATATGCATGTGTAGGTGGTTGAGATCAGCAGCAGCAGAGCGGATGAACAGTGTTAGAAAACTGCAAGGAATCACGCGCACGCAACAAGCACGAGCTCATCTCGTATAAATTGGAAATGCTGCCGAGTGCTTATGATGGAAAGAGACAGGGTTCGCTGTCTCTGTGCAAGGAGCGCCTATAGCTTTGTGTGAAATCGGAGTCAATTCAAATATAACTCATGGACTTGGGATGGTCAACATTTCTACCTCGATCGGTCGAATGGGACGCCTCACCGATATCTCATGAGCTGCGGCACCCCTCTCTCCCACGGCACCTCTTTCTCTTCACGGCACCCTTGCGACACCCCTCCTCTCCACGGCACCCTAAAAATTTCTCACGGCACCCCTGGGTGCCGCGGCACCCCGGTTGAATAGCACTGCGATAGACGATAGACTACGAGAACGAAGAGTGCACAAGCTACTGCGCCTTGCGCAGCTTTCTGTCCCACGTGATGGGCGGATAATAATTATTAGGCAGGGACGCTGAGTCGCAGGTATCAACAGTTCGCAGCGAGAGAATATTATCGACCGTTGCTCTTCAGTCATGGCTGGCGAATGCGGCCACGACCAGACTACCAACAAAGTGACCGAACTTCCTCAGCTGCGTGCGCGTGGCGAATTTCCTTAATATAGTGACGGAAAGTTATAGAAGCGATGATTACGCAGACTGAGCGAGATGCTTATGCAATCGTTTGGTTCAGTTGCATACTGATTTAATAGCATAAGTTTTGCAAATTACTAGCTAAGTAATTTAGCGAACACACGAGCAAACTGATCAAAGTCAACTTGCTATGGGCACGGTATGGAACTTAGAAACTTCAATAAATGTTTCAATTTGAGAAGCAAAATGTGTGCCGATAGAACTGCTTAGGCTCCCTTAATTTTGAAAATATATGTCATGTGTAGGCCTAATATTGTTGACCTGTTCGTCAGTATTGACTAATGTTGTTGCTATTGTAGCTACAGTGTACATGTAGTGAATGTGAAGGATGATGAAAAATGAGTAGAAGAAGAAGAAAGGGGGAACGAGTAAGTGAGTGAGAAAGAGAGAGAGAGAGAGTAGTGATGAGGTCACCTGAATATTTATTTTATACACACTATTTCATCAAATATAAATAGGCATATATAAAATACTCAAAATGATAGCAGACATGCACATTTCAGGCCCTACATGTTTCATATGTCGATATCAATGGAAATGACATAATGCACTCTCTTTAAGATTTGAAAGAAATTGGTGTTGCCATCATAGAAGAATATCAACAGTTTCCTGACAATTATTTCATATTTCAATCATTTAATTAAATTTGACGGCAAAAAATCAGCCAGTTATCAACGACGCAAAACTGTGATATACAGACTTTATTACTGGGTATTTCCTGTGACGTTGCATTTTTATTTTATTGAGAGATGATTGTAATCAGAGTTTATGAGAGCTGATGATCATCCTTGTGATATGCATGAGTTCAAAAATTGTACGGGTGAAGATACCGCACATTGAAATCACCATGCAATTAAAACCGCCTTTTACGACAGTTACTCATAAGCGGATCCTGCCTATTGCAAGATTTTTCTTTCATCAAACTTAGTAAATGCAAAAAAATCATTTGTTTGGATAACCAAACAAATATTACCCAGACATTTGATAAACGTTTTCTAAATTTCGCAAAATTCGTTAATATCGACTTACATACAAAATGTAGCAAATATTTGTTAGGCAATTGTTACACATTTCCTACATTTGTTAAATTTCCAAAACATTTGTTAAGCTATTCAAATCTTATAAATTTTCCAAGTAAATATCAAATATTTGGTAAAGTTGACAAGTTTTTTTACTCGGGGATCTAACATCGACACATTCATGCATCGTCAAAAGTGAAATTCGAATAAAACTTTAATAGCTTTAGTTCCTTTCTTATTCTGCAAAATTTCATTGATTGACTCCTCTGAGCAATTGCTCTACGATTGGGGATTACTGTAACTCCCAATGAGTGACTTGAGGAATGCTTTCATGTTGACAACCTGAGAAGAGAGCTTTGCATGCCCGATGAAGAAGCATGTGAAAATTCCTGATTTGCAATAGCTTCTTTGCAGGCAACCGCTACATACAGTACATCTCATCGTAGATTGTGATGGAACCAAGAAATTTTGGCATCCTTTCTACGACGATCGCGTAAGTCATAACACCGTCCAGTACAAAACCCATTAGGGATCTCAGTAGATGATTTTGAGAGCTGTAACATCAGGTCAGATGCTGACGAAATAACGTCATCCTTCAAAAGATGATTTAGCCAGCTCCTCTTCAGGTTGCATCACTGCTGCCTTACGCTTCTTAGCCGTAGCTGGTTTATCTCTACGATGCGCGTTATAGGAAGCAAGGCATTTTGGGAGTGTTCAGAACACTGATGGAATGGCACCAAATTTCAGTAGTCATCGCTTTGGAGTTGAGTCTCTCAGAATTTTGCGACATATTGGAGTCATTTCTCTTCTTTATACAATCACCATCAACGAAATGATTGGAGTATAACCGACTGTGAGCAAAATCTTTCTGATTTTTTGTGACTCAACAATTTCCTTAAAATGCATGTACTTTTCGGAAATCGATGGAAAGAAATTGCATTGTCAGTAGAATTTAATGAAACAGAACCAGCATCACAGCCCACTACTACGCACCTGTCAACCATTCTCTGCGATGTTTTACTGATTTTGTTTGTTTTCAAAGTAATATACCTTTTTGCATTTTATATTGCCAAAACTGCATTGATTATTGCCAAGAGATGATATCTTTGTACTTTAACTGATATAGATCCTTGATCCTCAATAATTACCATAGATTTGTGTATTTACGTTTATTGCTAAGTAGAAGGTCTACAGAAAAACTAGGTACTAGCATGGATTTCTATATATACTGCCTGACATAAAAAATGCTCCACTCAAATATATGAACTTTACTCCACTCACACTCATGAATTATAAGATGGCATTTTATATAAAACATTATATATGAATAAATGGGAGACATTAGTACCGAGCATGTCCTCTCCGCACTGAAATGCAGCTCTGGAGTCTCATCGGCATCGAGTCGCAAAGATGATCAAGCCGTTCCTGATCCAGCAATGACCATTGATCGATGAGTCTCTCTGAAAGAGCTGTCAGTGTTGATGGCGGATGATCATAATGCATCTCTCACTTTCCGACCAAGTTCATCCCAAGCATGTTCGATCGTAGACAGGTCGGGGGAGCGTGAAGGCCAATGGAGGATGGGAATTCCAGATCTCACTATCGCTGTTGTTACACAATGAGCGGTCTAGTGGACACAATGAGCGGTCTGTGTGGTCAAGGGTTGTCATCCTGGAATATGAGGTTGAGTTCATTTATCGTTGGGATGACGATTGGAGATGTTCGATAAATATCGCTCTCCGTTCAAGTTCCCATTCACAATGACTGCGACAGTTCGACCTCCGTACCAGATACCGGCCCAGATGATCACGCTACCACCACCATAGCGGTCATGCTCAGATATGCAGCAGGGTGAGTACCTCTCATCAACCATTCGATGCACTCTAATGCGACCATCGTGAAAATCCAAAGTGAAACGGGATTCATCCGACCACATCACTTGACGCCATTCCTCTGTGCTCCACGACAGATGCTGCTCACACCATTCCACACGCTTTCGCTTGTGTTCGAGACCTGCGGAGAAAAAAATTGGCAGTGAAACAATGTCATTGTGTGAAATTCTCGCATTAATTACTTAGAGGAATTCTTACAGCAGGTCGGTATGACCTCAGGCCCGCTTCTGCTAGACGGCGATATGCTGTTCGTATAGGGGAGATTGGGGTAAGTTGGGTAATTTCAGAATAAAAGGGTATATCTGGAGTAACCAAAGTGTTTAAATATATCAAGTGTGGAAACTCCCCATTACTCTAATGTATTTTTAATGGCGACAAATCCGCCATATTTTTTCGCCAAGATAATTTTCAGATATTTATATTCATCAATTTCAAGAAGTCGCTGTGGCTAAAATATTTGGTGAAAACTTCATTATTCTAGTGATTCCTACATAAAATTTACTGCTTTATTCATTTTTCACATCAATTTTGATGTTGAACGTGTCATTTCTGAATAATATGGCTTTATAGATGAAACAGTGGAGACATTGTGTCATTTGGATCTCAGATATTGTTTATCTACACATTGAAGATGCATCTAATACAAATATTTCCTGGAATGAGAAGAAAGGAATATTTGCTCGCTATTTTAGCAACATTTTTTGTGCTTTAGATGGTTCTTTAACGTTTCATCTGCCAGTGAAGATCAACTCCTCGTGGTTGACGCACGTGACTCTTGCGCTTGCCCTAAAACAGCCCGTCATGCTCTTATTTTACTGATATCTGTGTTCATGCATTGAGTTCACCAGTTGCAGGAGATTCCACCATCTTCATGATAATTGAGCTAGATGTTCCCACACAAATCACTCTACGTTTTCACTGTTGTGACGTCATGCTTAGTCGCTGTCTGATTGCTTTATTAACTAAGGAAGCAGACAGACAGTCACTTCTGTGAGACTGTTCATAAGGCGCAAGATGTTCTAAATTTTGCTGTTCAGTGAATCATTATGATCTGTGCGTGAAATGGCGTCTGGTAAGTTGATGTTAATGATAGTTAATTGAATCAACTCAAGGTTTTGCAACACGCGTATAGTCACTACATCTGATGCAGTTGATATCACCAATCCATAGTTATACATTTCATTTAGTAAAAGTAAATATAATTTTTAAGTGGAAACTCAGTGATGGTTAACTACATAGTCCACACAACCTCGTTCATGATGATGTTCAAGGTTGACAAACACTCTGTCTAATGGTCGATCTTATAAAAAAGAGTTTGACACAATCAACTGGATCATTAAGTCTGTCAAATTTTTGGCATATAATGAAACTATGTGTAAAGACGATAAGTGTATAAGGTGCAATAATTTCCGCCATGCCCATTATGACTGGGGAGCAAGATCAATTTCGCACTATTGATCCGATTCAACCAAGTTTGCCGCATCATGAATGTTAAACGAAAAGCTTCTTCCAAGTTACTATGTTTGATAACGAACACCCTTTAATAAGAATTTTAGTAGGCCTATTAGAGAAAGAGTAGTGGCAGCTGAGAGAGTCTTTTTGTGAGAGTACTTTCAAAAAAAGAAAATTGGCGGTTCTTTAATTCAATTAGCAAAAATGAAATTAATGTTTAGTTGCCAGCAAGGCTTGATTTGATCCGATATCAAAGGCGTGAGGTTATTCGCACGCAATGTTGCGTGTAAATAACCCGACAACTGAGGCCAAGTTATTCCCACGTAAAAGTGGGTGCCAGCAGCCATAACTATACAGTGAGGTTTTCAGACGCAACAATTCGTCAAAATGTTAACTGTCTTTGCTGAACGGTTACATTTTTGCATGATCACTTCAAATATTCCGCATGATTTATTTAGGCATTAATCGTTAGAATTAAGCAATTGCTTCTTAGAAGTGGTTGTCTACTGAACACGTTACCAAAGTTTCATAGTATTTATTGGAGATTTTACAGATTTTTAGCATATGCATGTAATGATATACTGATTCTGTCTTCTTGGCAATTCGTAGTCGCTGCTCGGCCGCGATTTCCACATGATCATCATTATTCTTCAGTAATTGTACAGTTTTTAATTTGATGTGAAATCAACATGTTTGAGAGCAGTGGTAGGCATATCAGAAGGTACAAATTGGTGCACTTGTTTAATCTCTAGGAGTAGGCATATTCAAAATGTTAAAGCGGGCATTGATTCCTTTGCTTAGTTATTCGGATGAAGCTTTTTTGACATGCGGCAAACTATGGCGAATCAGACATTGTTGGTAAGAAGTCTATTTATTTGCTCAATGATAGCCACTATGACATGATGACTTATGTCAGTGGTGTACTTATGGGTTATCTTCCCCCCCACGTTTTCAAATTTGTCTGAAATCTGTTAAAATGAATCAATCGTCCCAAAACTTTAAACACACGTAAGTGAGTGTATTCTCTAGCCACATACCAAGTTTTAGGCAATTCGAAGAGGTCCTTTTTAAATTAGGAGCGATAACTTAAAGTGCAGCGATGCCGATAGCTTCAATTGACTTGTCAGTGACCTCATCGTCTCAACAGAAAGCACTTGAGGTTAACAAAGTCATCTCACGACAACTCGTCAAGCGATGATGACCAGGCCACATCCCTTATATTAATATGCTTGACTTAATAAAGGTGTGGCAAGGTAGTGGTCGTGTGAAGATTTCAAATTGCAGTGGATGAGACGAAGAGGGAGAGAGAACAATGCACACACGAGTATCAATGATGCGTCGAACAGACGAAATCACATCAAGCAAGCTGTTGACATCGCTACACTTCACGTTATTGTATCTAATACAAAAAGTACTTGTCCGATCTACATAAATTTTGCATGTAGGTAGAAAACATGCTTGAGTACGTGTACCCGAAGTTTAGTGACGATTGATTATCAGTAGATTTTAGACAAATTAGAAAACCTGAGGGGGGAGGGAGACAACCCATAAGTATCGTCAGTGGTAGGCAACCAATTTGTGGTAGTGATGACTTACAGATCTAGTTGATTACATCACAGTTGGTTGTACTGTATCGGCCGTTAGATGAATCGAATATCTACAAACTTGTATTGTGATGAGTCTGACGCATTTGTTGCAATATTTTTTATTTAAGCCTTTAACAGAAGCTTAATAATCAAATTTTGATCAATTTAGAAAAGCTGTTTCTTCAACCGAAATTTATATTTATCATGATTTGAAAATGTCCAACTACGGTGCGTTTATTTTATGATGTTGGCTCATAAAAACAATGATTTTTTTATGGGTGTGCGCTGCACTCACCTGCTCGCACCGAAAATTTTCGAAGTCATGCTGAAGCAATTATTAGTAGACCTATAGGTGAAACTTTATTTGTTAAAATAAAGATAGCCTGCATTTTCGCAAGAGGAGAGGTATTCACAGCGAAATAATAAAAATTCTGAGAGATTTTGCTGCTAAAAATAATTTGTCATGAGCTTGAATGCCCAGTAAATTTCCGTCACGAAAAAATGCTATTCATATGTCTATTACTTTCTTGGAGTATTGAAATTGAAATATTGAAATATAATTGAAATATTGCTTTAGGAAGTTACTTTTGATCATCCCTATGTATGTGCATTTTTGTCAACATTGTGAAGCAGTATGAGGCAATCAGTATTCAGTACTCTTTACTGCACTTTGAAATGCTTAATACCGATGTCAGATGAACATGTACGGTGGAATTAATTGATAATTATTCACAACGTCTAGACAAAAACTAGAATGAACAGCACTCGAAATTTGATTGGCACAAGTGATCTAACCAAAAGTGAAACGTTTTGTGGGTTATTCTATATAGCTTTATAATAGAAATTCCGGTTGAAAGCCTTTTCTCAATTGATGCGGCCTATGATGTTCCAACCGATGAAATCAAATCTGCGTCACAAATGCTTTCATCTGCATCTGAATGTTTCGTGTTGCTTTCCTTTTTCTGTTGTGAATATAATTTTACTTTTCAGTGATTTGCCGAAAGCCGAGGAACTATTGTATTAATTGCTTAATATACTCGAATGCAATTAATACAAAGTATCTACAGCTTAAGGCTGGAGCGTCATTCATCATTTTTCATTATTTTCATCACTAACAAAAACAGTCATTTACGTGATACATCAATAATTTATTGCAACATTTCAGAATTTGTCTATTTCTTTATATATTGTCTATTTCTCAACACGGATCATCAAATACTGCTATTGATCACAGAAGGAAATACAAGGGAATACTCTGATGTGAGAAGAAAATGAGAAGTTATGATGTCAATAAAATAATTTCACATAGGATGCTTTCATAATCAGAAGAAAAAATTAGGACTAAAAAAGTACATAATGTAGGTAAGGTCCATCATGTTTCCAACATACATTCATGAATGGAAATCTAAAACTGATCAATGAATGTATGGTCATCAATAAGAAAATGAAATATTTTTAGATTCGATACAAAGATTTTCAGATGTTCAGTGGGCAAAAGTTTGTAAACACGTTCATACACAGTACATGAATGCAATCTTAAGTACCCCCACCCCCTCCTTTAATCGTATAGAGTGGTTTGTAGTCGTCTATACCTTAATAATCAATTAATTTCTATGCCAAATCAAATCTAGCATTTTAACCATAGAAATGGATCTTCATCTCATGTTTTTGTCTTCTAGATATCTACGGATAACTATGTAATTTTTCACTACTTCATAGTTTTGACATAGCTATTCAGCCCCTTCCATTCAATATTTCAATACTATTCTGTTGTCAATTGCGATATCAGATAAAACTGCTTATAAGAGCTGGCGAAAAAGTAATATCATAGCTGTCGCCACAAATCAACCATTGATTCCCTACTTCCCTTATATACTTACTTTGGGAGTAACATTCAAAGATAGTCAATGTAAGTACTGTTTCTTTATAAAATGATTTCAGATTTTTTAAAAAAAGCCAAACATAGCTTCTCACATGATGAAACATGCGGAAAATTCAATTATATTGTTTTCTACCCAACTTGCCACATATTGGGGCAAGTTGGGTTTTCGCATGGGGCAAGTTGAGTAATTAGCAATTCTGATAGAAACTTTATCAAAATTCTTGCCAATCGTTCGTGATTATTATGTAATTATTCATTTATTATTAAGGATTACTATAAGGCTGATACTTATTTAATTTTGATTAAGAACATTGATTAAATTAGATTTGATGAAATTATTTAAAAAAGTGCTATTTTGAATATTTTAATTTGATATTAAAATCCCGTTGCTAGTTTAGTTAAATCGATACAGGGTCTCTCGGTGGTGAATGACGGCGCAAATTCCTCAAAATCGAAGATCTGGGAATTCAAGGGATAAATCCCAGTGCATTCGAAATCTTTAAGAGCATTTTCAGGGGTTGCAACTTTCATGTATGCGGTGGTGAACCTCCCAGCAACTTGATATATTGTTATTGTCCTCCCAGGATTCGTTGACATCCAGTCGTTGCACGCATGTCTGTAAGCAATTTTCAAAGGGCCGTAAAGAGTCCTGTCAAGGAGCTGTAGCTTGTGGGACGTGTGAGGTGGAAACGTCAATATTTCGATACCATTGTTTTTCGCAAAATTGATAACATCAATTGATAGTTGACTGGAATGATTGTCAAAAATTATTTGTTTTCTGGACAGCTGTTGGTAGAGCGCTGAAAGTGACCCATCCACTTCAGAAATACTTCTTCCGTCATCCATCCAGATGGGTTGTATTCAGCAACTGAACCAGGAAAAGCATCATTCATCAAATTGGGGTTCGGACGGACGCGAGGGAAAATAAACATAGGCGGGATGTATTGTCCACTGGCATTCATACAACATACCGCTGTGATGTTTTTCATGACTGACAATTCTTCCGACTTGTTTAGTTCCTTTCGTTGCAAAAACCTTGGTAGGCTTTTGAGTCGTTGGTAGTCCAGTTTCGTCGACATTATAGATGCGAGACGGATCGAATTCATTTACTTGTAGTATTTCTCGAAGAATGCAATAAAAGTTCTCAACCACCGTAAGATTAAATGCTGCCGCACGCGCCAGACTAGTAGCCTCGGGTTTTCTTAGTGACAAGGAGCTGTGACGATATACGAAACCATCAAGCCAGTCGCTTCCTGCAGATTTGTTCAGATGCCAAGTGTCTGGAACATTGCCAATTCCTAACAAAGCTTGCGAATGTCTTTCGTCCCAAGACCGTAGAATCGCCGACTAATTTCTTGGACATATTCGACCAGCTGCTGCTCCAAATCACTTGATAAAACAGAACGAAATCGACCACCATGTTCGGGAAGACTAGCTTTACTGGAAAATTTCCGCAGCGTCTCATAGGGAATATTAAGTTCGGCGGCGGTTCGTGCAACCGAATTTCCATCCTTCACTACTTTGATAGCTTGCGAGAGATTGTCCCTTGAATATTTAGTGATTTTCTTCTTAATGTAGTTCCTGACCATTGTCAAACTTGTTGGAAGTTGCAGTTCTACTGTAGCACTGAATAACAAACTGTGAATACCTCACTCACACATTCAAAAGTTTTGAATCCGCAAATTAGCGCGATGATTTATGAAGCAGGTGTTGAAATTTAGAGTAAATTTGAAACAGGCAGCCTAGATATCTAATAGCAAAATAGACATCGAATGAGCGAGTCGAGTGTTTGACAATGATGACAATAATTGTTTCAACAAAACTGGTATGGAAATTAACGATGGGGCAGGTTGAGTAGTTGTACTGAGCTTGCCCCAAGACATCATACCCAACTTGCCCTATGAGGATATATTACACAAATTCATCTGTTAAGCTAAGTCATCTACAAACTCATCTTCTGTCGCTTAATATAATGAAAATATCATGCAAAATTATAACTATAGGCACTGAAAGAATTGCCTTAATGAAAGCACTAAGTGTAGATTACACAATATTCATCATAACAGTAAAAATTTCAAATATATGCTAAAAATAATCATATTAGATTTATTCAAATGCAAAACAGCATCAAGCCATGAAATCAATGAAATTCTTATTTTATTGATATGATAATCAATAAATGTTCAACTTCGCTACATCTAATTCATCTCTGTGTGAGTAAGAGCCAAATACCCAACTTGCCCCGCTACCCAACTTGCCCCATTCTCCCCTACTGCATGCAATTCCTGCTGCAGCTTTCCAGCTGATGGCCAGTCGAGGAACACTCTTAAAGCGATTACGCTTTGCTGAAATAACCAACTTCCTATCGGTAGCATTGTTTGTCAATCTCGGTCTCCCTGATCCTTTCCTTCTTTTAACACCACCAGCTCACAGTGGAGTGTGACACACCCAACTTCCGTCCAACAAACCTACAACTCTTTCCACATCGTAGCATTCCAACAACCATTCCTTTAACAAAATCTGATTGTGACATGTTTGCTTCAAAATTTAGTCAGAAAGAATTGCTTGATGCATAGACATCCTGGTCAGTGCAGTATGAAATAAAAGTCGTCCACTTCCATTGTGATTTTCTATATCAAGTGGATCGTTTTTAATGTCATAGAGTATAGTATATCGGGATGAGACACTACCGATATCTACATACATTAGTAGTCCTGTTTTGAAGACAGTTGATTGTTGAGTATCACGATTATACTTTGTCAAAGTGACTTTCAAATGTGTTGTCGATGGTTGTAGCACAAGTTGGAGAACCCAAATAGAAAGAAGATCATACTATTTCATTTCATTGTTTCCAAAAAGACACTGAAAGATTCGGGAAAATATTGGCTGCAAAATATTCGAGAATTTGAAGAGGGAATTTGGAATCACATAATATCAAGAACATCTACTCACACAACAGCTTATTAAAATCCGGTGAATTTGTTATTCCTTTTGCTCCCAGTTGGTTCAATTATAGCAACTCCATTCTAGGAAAGTCATCTGATATCAAGTAACTCTACTATATCGAAAAGTCAAGACAGTTAAAAATGGCACATAATTATGTTGAACAACAAAGCTTTGGCTTCAAATGGAAAATGGAAAAGTTCAGCTCTTTTAACTCATTATTTTTTACACGAATTAGTCATTCAAGCACTGAAGCACTACAACTTCATTGGCATGTTGGTAGCGCTCCAAATTTTCCGTTGTTTTATTGACGTGAATAATGTAAAGACTCCAACGATAGGACTTCATAAACGAAGTGAGCATTCCGATCCTAAAATATTCAGAATTGTGAACTTGATTATTTGGAGCGTTTCCTTGTTGTCATGAAGCTTAGGCGGTCTCAAAATCTCTTAGCCTGAGTAGGGAGTCATTTTACGACATGATCCAGTCCACCAAAACCCTGTGAGTGTAATTGGTGTTTCATCTTTTTGTGGTTCTAAGTATGTTCTCTTCGGAAAAATTCATTCGAGTGCCGTTTCAGCTGGTATCGACAGTCTTCATGTAGAAAAAATTTGATATCTGTAAAGGATGTAACTGATGCAGAAGGAGCAAAATGATTTCCCTTCTAAGCATTCGGAAGTGTCGCAAAGGTTTGAACGCTGCTGCTTTAAAATTACAGTTCCCTGAGTTTGTCTACGGATTTCCATAGCTTGATCATCATTGAATTTAACATTGCATCATAGCAATAGAAATTAACAATACCATCGAACATAGAAGTGGATAATAGTGCCATGGACTTTCCATGGTATTGTTAATTTCTATGCCATCGAACGTTTACTTATATGATCCATGAAGATGATACATGGACTTCTATATACTATAGTTTTCCATGGATTATGGCAGTCTTTGAGATATATTACTTTAAAGATATCTATGTGTGAGATAAAATCATAGTCGAAAAATAATTTATTTGAAGCTATTTGAAATTATCATTATTAAATCATAGGCCTCCAGGGGCATTGGAAATTTGAAAAGTGACCTCTGCGATCAGTCCAGGTGATAGTATTCTAGATGTTCGTGAAATTTCGCAGCAAATTGTTCGATATGCAGGAATTATTAAACAAAATATCGCAGTCAATATAATTAAGCTTAACATAACATTTTTCTAATTTTCGATAAACTAATTTTGTTTCAATGTTGGAGAACTTAAATGCAATTCTTGCAAACCATTTTATTATAAAGCCAGCGCTTCGGATGTCCACAGCATCCATCTTCAGGGCAAACTAATGAAATCATATTACAGGCTAACTTGATTCTAAATTCAAATCCTAATACAATAATTATTCGAAAATCTATGAATGAGCTTGATAGCTAGATACAATATAGAAATCAAACTTAATATACTAAGAGATACTAAATAACAAAAAACAAGAAAAGGTCTTTCTACATCACTGCTAGATGCCGTGTAAGTCCTTGGTCTTGCTTATTGAGGACCGGCTCATTCTTCTTTATTAGCATTGCTTCGGCTATCTCCAGATCTTTCTTTCTTTCATATCTTGCCAGGACGATGGTGTTCTCTCTGATGATGTTGCAGTCTTTCATTATTTTATGTTCTTGTTTGAGATGTTCACTGATGGACATCCTTTTTTTACACATGTAGATCCACATGCGTCATTACAATGCGCAAATAGTATGGAATATTTACAAATGATATCGATGAGTCATGAAAAGATGAAAACTATGGATGAAATGCTGAGCTCACTTGTGACACATACCTTGTCATTTACACATACTATTATTGGGTAGTAAAAATACATTTGTATTAGTTGGTCCCCCATCCCCCTCACAACTCTTTTCCCCCTTCACATTTTTCATGATTGAAAAGCAACCATCTCTGTTCATTTTAGAACGTCATTCATTACAGATATGATGACATTGAAGGGAGCAAGCACTTTGATGTGAGAGCGCAAGTTTGAAACATTTGAGATTTAAACGGCGTGATGAATGAATCACAATCGTAACTCAGTTTGCTAACAAGAATCTCGATAGTATTCGACATGGCTACAGAATACAGTGCTAGCTTCATGTTAAGATCTGGTCTTCTTCACAGGTGTTTTTGTGAAAGTGGACATTGGTCTTCATATGAAGTGATGGGGAGGGTGCATAGTAATGTATATAAGACCGGTCCAGGACAACCAAAAAAAAAAATAAGGTACCCCAAAAATGCAAAAAATGAATATATGACCGATTCAGGACAACTAGGAAAAAAATAAGATACCTCCAGAATGAGTATAGGAAATATTTCATACTCTGAAAAAGAGTTTTATAAAAATAAAATAATAAAATCAAAAAAACAGTTTTAAGCTCGTTGGAATTTTTTCATATACTGAGAATGAGTATAGGGACTATTTCATACACTGAAAAAGAGTTTTATAAATAAAAATAATTTTAAGGATAAAATCAAAAAACAGTTTTAAGCTCGATGGGATTTTTTCATATACTGAAAAGAGGTTTCAAAAATATCAAGTAGTCAAAAATTTAGGTAGTCCAAAAAGTATCACGTGGTCGAAAATTTAGGCAGTCTAAAATTTAGGTAGTCTAAAAAATTTCACGTAGTCTAAAATTTAGGTAGTCTCAAAATGTTACGTAGTCTAAAAAATATCACGTGGTCTAAAATTGGTTCTATATGAAAACATCGTAACATTAAAAACATCGTAATAATAATAATAATATCGTAATTTAAAACATCGTAAATGAAGAATATCGTAAATGAAAAAGATAGAAAATAGAGTATGATAATACTACACTTGAAAAAACATAGTATCCGTCACCCCTAAACTTCGACTCCTAATTAAGTTATTTAAGTATCATTTTTAATTATACAATCATTTTAATACGCGAAATATAATCCACGCTATAATTTTATTGCAGTAAATTATATAAATAAACAATAACAATTAAATGAAATTGATTATACTTTATTGATACTGACTTTTCGATTCCAATCCAAGGAGACTATGCCTTTGTACGACCAATACGATTTTTTTCAAGTACATTTACGATATTTTCATCTACGATGTCTTTCATTTACGATGTTTTCATATACGATGTTTTCATTTACAATATTTTTCATGTTACGATGTTTTTAATGAATACCTCTAAGATTTAGGTAGTCTCAAAATATCACGTAGTCGAAAATTTAGGTAGTCTAAGAATTTCACGTAGTCGAAAATTTAGGTAGTCTAAGAATTTCACGTAGTCGGAAATTTAAGTTGTCTCAAAATATCACGTAGTCTAAAATTTAGGCAGTCTAAAAATATTAGAAGATTGTATTCAAAATATTTATTAAAAAATTGAAACCTCAAAAGTGGAAGAAACCTCAAAAATGGAAGAAACTTCGAGAATGGAAGGAACTTCGAGAATGGAAGGAACTTCGAGAATATATCCTTCGTTAATAAATGAACGTAGTTCTACTTTAATGGACATTGAAAAGATGAACATTGAAAAACACAAAGATAGAGTACGTTATATGAACGATAAGGAAACGCAACACAAGGAATTGGAATTGTTCGTGATGAGATCTCTTTTTCTTCTTACTCATCGACATAACTGACAATCGCACTTGACAATTGTTCTCGTGATGGGGCTAATTGACTGAGTGATCTGATGTCTATTCATTGTCTTTGTTAATCCGTATTAAATGATATGTATATTATGGCATGACATTGTTTGGTTGGACAACTCAATTAAACTTTTACTGAGCAGCGTGACTTCTTTCTCTCTCTCGATCCTGTCTGTTACAGGAATATTGTATTCACAATGACATGCTTTCTTTAAAACAATTGTTTGTCTTCAATGAGAATAATTCCCGTATGCTTTTAATAGAATGACCTTGAACGCTAATGGAAATTTACACCAGAACCAGAATCAGTTTTGGAGCCACAAAATGTGTCAGAATGCTTGTCGACATGGCTGTCGATAAAAGTGCCGACATGGTTGTCGATGAAATCGCCGACATGGTTCGACAATTGGTGTATTTTTCCATTCAAATCGATGTCGCATGAATTATTGCTATAGAAACTAAAATGAAGAGAAATTCTCATTCATTCAGTCATTTATCCTCTCTCTCTCATATGTCTATTGTGTTTAGATTGTATTTGTTCCTTTGTTCCCATAGTGTGAATGAGATTTCACAACCCGCATTATGCGCTATTGTCTGTGATTTGCTTCACCCTTAGCAGGTGTCACAATTGTAGCAGCTGCTACACGCCAATTCTTTTGAGAAATTTCTTAAATAGATTTTATTCCATTTAAAATGATTAACATGACTGAGTTCTTAAAATATATGGCAAACAAACCATGACAAATTTCGATTTAAATAAGATCGCAAATCAGTTGGGAATAAAGAGTTTTCACGTATTGATGAGAAATGAATTGCATTTCATTAAAAAAACCTATTCCTTTGAATTTCATAACAAATCTCCATGCATCAGAACAAAAAGGAGTACATTGGTCAGAAGGGAGGCTGAGAACTATTGGTTCGATTCATATGGACATCCCCTACAAAGGAAGTAAAAGAAATACTTAGAAATGGAATTTATAATACATTTCAAATTCAAAAAACAGGAACTACTTATTGTGGGCAATTATGTCTTTGCGTTTTATATAAATTGCAAGAAGGTGTACCATTTCTTGATATTATGTTAGAATTGAAGAAGGGAATTTCATTCTTGAAACGTTAGTTCCAATGACTAGCTAAAGGATACTTGTAAATAAAGTTCAGTCTTTTGTAATTCATTTTCATAGAATCAACCTTTGATTTCCTCATTATCTAAATCTCTAATTTCATAAGTAATCGGATAAGTTTGATTAATTTTACAAACTTCAAATATCTCCTTAGTCCAATTACCAACAAAACCTTTTTCAAATTTATTCTCATACTTAAATATTCGTACCCTATCACCAATCTTAAATTTCGATTTACGCTTTTGTAAATTAATATTATTCTCATTATTATTTTCAAATATCTTCTTTCTTATCAAATCTGAATCGTTCGAAGCATTCTTAGGAGTTTCTTCAAAACTTGAAGGAATCTTATTGTTATACTCTTCTACAATTCCTGGTAATATTTTAAACCATTTCTGATTTCCTTGTTTAGTAAATTTCTTAAAAAATTTACATTTTAACGTTATATTAAATCTTTCTATTACTACAGCTTTGCCAGCATTTTCTGTGGAATAAACAGCTTCAATTAGTGGTTTAACATTTCTGTTATGAAACTCGGATCCTTTGTGAACAAACAATTTCTTTGGCTTTCTATTACTTTCCTTGAATGTTTCTTCAAACTCATATTTAACTGACAGACCACTTTTGTTTTTTAAAGCCTTCACCCAAGCGTATCTAGTATACAAATCTATAACGGTTAATGCGTATTTAAAATCACACTCATTTGGCATATGAATAAGATCAGCACTCCAAATATCATCTTTATTAAACACCTTTACCTTCAATAGATATTTCGGCTTTCTATATTCCTTGTGAATTTCGGACGCGTAGGTTTCAGAGTTATGAGTTTTGTCTAAGCCCTGACCGAACAATATTTTAGCTTGTAAAGCTTTCTTAACAAACATTCTTTCAATTTTGTCTCTAAATGTAGGATTTTGAATATTATCTAATTCATCTATAATTTTCCTATCAGCTTCATGATGACATTTCGATAAGCTAAGTCGTGTCCACAAGCTGCTGCATCAACTGTATTTATTGGTTCTTTACCTGGTTTTGGATCATTATTCTCATCTAGCCTTATATCTAATCGAGTTCCTGGACCGGTATATGAATGACCAGGAAGATGTTTTTCTTTTGAATATTTACTTCAAATAAATCCAGGAAAGTTTTCTAATGTTTTCTGTATGTCACCTCCGGTGTGCAGCCGATGGCCAGAATGTACTTTTAAGAGATAATTCAATAAATCTAGATTAGAAATTTTTAATTTAATTAAATTTTTGGAATTTGTAGAACTTGTAGAAATTGTTGAATTTGTAGAATACATTTTAAAGATAAAAAAATATTTATAACATTATAACAATATATTTATAACATTAAACAATATATTCATAACATTATAACAATATATGTATCACAAATGTTTGTCAATGAATCATACTAGGACTTAGATATATTCTAGAACCATCCTTGGTTTCTTTTATTTCTATTAAGTCATCAACATTATGTAGAATGTTTTTGAGAACTCGTTTTCCTTCATCAACTAAATTTAATTTACCAATAAAATTATCTACTATTCCTTCACCCCTAGCAACTTTCTCCAACTCTCTATTATGACGTTTTTGTTCTTTTAATTTTGCCTTCTCTGATTTATTTTTATTTACTGCTTGGACAGTACCAGCTGTCCCACCTACAACACTTCCTGCAGCTGCTATGTCACCTATTAGTAGAGGAATTAATGGGATAATTCCATCATTCTTTTCATCTTGTAATTGAATATTCTCTATCATTGGTTTACTTATGTACTATTTCTTTTTGTCAATCGTAATAGTTTTAGGTTTATTTTTGTCAACAATGCTACGTAGTTTTAATTCAACAGTTTTATTTATATTATTATTACTTTTCGCTTGCGACATTTTTAATAAAAAGATTTAAGTTAAGAACAAATTTTAAGTTACCAAAAATTTTAGTTAACTTATCGACGGTTAACTTCAGCCGATCGGACCAAAATCCTCAGGTTATTAACCAATCCTAACCGTCTTTCCATTAAGAATTTCAATAGAATATTTTACATCTTCTAGCAATAAACCATAAGCCATCAATGAAGTTGTGGAATCTTTCTTTTCAATATTAATTGTTACATCACAACCAGTCTTGATAATATCTTCAGATTGTGCACTTCAATCGAAACAGAAAACAGGATATAAATGTCTCCAATCTCCAGGAGTTAATTGTGGTTCAACTCCTAATTCTATGCAAGATTTCTATAAGCATCATATCCTTCCATAAATTGATTATTGGTATCATCGAATCTTAATGGATCAATTGGATATCGGGTTTGATTTAATGAAACTTGTAAACTTCTGATTGAATTGATATGGAAAAGATTGTTGTTCTTATCAAAACTTGGAGAATTATTTCTTTGAAATGTTAGTAATAAATATCTTGGAGTATTCGAAGTTCTAGTAAAATGCCATGCGCCAGTTAAATCTTTGTTCAGAAAAAGTTACAGAACTAGCAGTACACTCTAGAAAATTTACTGGAATTGGTTTATTAGTATTTAATCTTTTTACAATAGTTAATTCAACCTCTAAACTAGGAGTAATATGTTTTATCCACCATTCAAGTCTATCCATTTTAAATATGCCTTATTTCCAGTCTTACCATAAAAGTTTAATTCATTATTTGCTGTCCGATGAATTATTAATTTAAATTTCAATTGATATGATATTTTATCATAATCTAAATATCCGAATAATGGAGACAATGACCAATTTACTGTCTGTTTACTTTTCTTGTTAAACTCACGTCTTTCTTTATATGCACTATTGTTTGTTTTATTTAAATGATTTGTTATATTTTCTACATCTTTCGCAATTCCTGCGGCATCTGTTCCAGCGTGAGTTAAATCATCAACAATATTTCCATCATTAGTATCAGGAAATCAACCTTCGATTTCATACTTTTTATTATTTTCACCAATTGTTACAAATCTAAGCATTGTATCAATTACACCTGGAGAATCACTTATTGTTTCTATATTTTGAGTTTCAACATCTAAACGCATTTGTGTAAATAATCTTGGAAAGAAATTATTATCTAATGCAATATTATTCGTATGTGGTAATGGTGTTGTAAAATTGGCATCATTATATGAAGAATATTCACAGTGTAAAAAGGAATCAGGTAAATATGAATTACTTTGTTGATTTTCAACTTCAAAGATTAAATCTCCTCCGGTATTTACTCTACTAGTAGATCCGGGATTCATAGCAATTCTTATATAGTCATTCTTTTTTTGATTGTAACTGATGAACGGAGGATCGTCTAATCTAAATTTATTTTCAATTAAGGAAGCCATTTTTTTAGAAAGTAATTTGACTATTTTGTAAAATATTTTCTTAGGTTTCCTTTTCGAATATATTTTAGAATTTTGCTAAACCATTACCTCTTATTTCTTCAATTGATTTCTTCTCCTGTTTTTTTTCAGCGGCTATGTCAGCAGTTTTGTTTTTGTTTCCTCTGAAAGTCTTTTTAATTTTTTTAGTTCTTCAGAATCATTCTTAAGTTTACGAAACGTTTCTAGTTGTTTTAATTCGTTTTGAGACTTAACAGTATTTGATATTGCACTAGCTGTACTACCTATAGCAGCTGCTCCTTTTGCAGCAGATGTAATTAAATCTTTATTATTTTTAATAACATTAACGATACTTCCTATACCAGAAAATATTCCATCTCCTTCTTTTTGAATAGTTTCTACATTGTTATAATGGTAAACAGATTTCATTAATGGTTCATGCGCAATTTTTTGATTTGAAGCAAAATGTTTAAGATTGTTTTTATAAATTATAGGCATTTTTTAGGATTCAATTTGACTTTTGGGATTATATTTACGTTTATGATTAAGATTTACGTTTGTGAATGGACAAGAACCGCGAGATAACTTTTTTAATTTGCTTCTGCACTTTATCTATTGCGTCAAGCAGCGTGTGATGTATTTTAATTTCTTTCTATTAACTTGCATTTTCTGCTGATTCATCTTTAAATCCGTTTTATGATCCTTCAACTTAATTCTAAGAGCATCTAACTGATTTTTAACAGCATCTAACTGTTCTGTATTTCCTTTATAATTTTTCCTTAATTCATTTTCTAAATTGATTTTAAGAGTTTTCATTTTATCAACTTTTTGATTAAGTGAGTTTACTTCATTGATTATTCTATTCATCTTTTTCATTTGTTGAGTAATTTTAGAACTTAGTTCATCAACACTTTTTTGGAATGTAGCTTGTGACTTATTTAAATTTTTAAAAAATTTTTAGGAAGTTTTTCTAATTCATTTTCTAATTGTTCGTTCAATAGTTGTATCTGATGTTTATTTTTAATGACTGCAGATTTTAACTTTATAGAAAGTAATATTAAAATTTTTGATTGTTATGAAATTTTTTTAAAAAGTTTTGCTATGTTTACTTCTAGATCTCTATTCTTTTTATCAAGTTTTAGTAATTTTTCGTTTAATGATTTGTCATTAAGTTTAAGCAACTTTAATTCATTCATAAGTGAAACCAAAACATCGTTTATATATTTTATTTAAGTCATTGATTTGTGTATCAACATATTGTTTATTCGTTAACTCTGTATTTTGTTGCGGAAGAATAGAAAGACCCAATGAACCAAATAAAAAGTCTCCAGTTTTCATGATATAATTTTCTATTTCTATTTCTGATTTGCGATTATTCGGGGTATATGCACCTCCACCAACATTTGGTAACATCATTTTTTAACAATAAAAGATGTCATGGAAATAAAAATAATTTTCTCATGAAAATAAAAAATAAATTTTTCTCACATAAAAACAAAAAAATGGAAATGACTCAACTTTGTCAAGTTTGTATTATGCGTTTTACAAATCAAGCGTTACTCGTATTATATTGACATATGAAATATACACCATGTGGTCAATTTATGGAACAATCCCAACAAAATATGCAACCTATGTCAAGTATGCAACAATTAATACCTATGACATATAAACAGTACATTCGTCAATCACAACAATTAAAAAATTTGTTTATACCATAACAAGGTCAAAATATGCAACCTATTCAAAACATGTAACCTGTTCAAGAAATTCAACCTATGTCAAATATTCAGCAATTACAACATTTGTTTATACTTCAACAAGGACAAAATCTTTATACAGCTAGAAAAAATAATGTAGGTCCAAATAATAATCATCTAGCACAGAATAATCATCTAGTACAGAATAATCATGTAGTTCCAAATAATCATCTAGTACAGAATAATCATGTAGATCAAAATCATGTAGATCAAAATCAGGAAGAAGTTCATATGCCACAAAAAATAAAATTCTTCAAGCTAGGCAATCTATGGATGCACGACAATCTGTG
The DNA here is from genome assembly GCA_907163375.1 of Prostheceraeus crozeri. Lineage (NCBI taxonomy): Eukaryota > Metazoa > Platyhelminthes > Polycladida > Euryleptidae > Prostheceraeus > Prostheceraeus crozeri. The sequence continues at coordinate 20,375 of CAJQUW010015360.1, read as the reverse complement.
CAATGTAATACGAAAAAAATATGTTCTGATTGTAGTAAAAATATAACGTCTAAAAATTTTGCACGTCATTTAAAATTATGTGAGCAACCAGAGGAGGCTAAAAAAGATAAAATAAAATATAAAATGAAAGATCAGCTATGTCGTAATTGTAATAAATATTTTACAAGTCAAGGAATTACTAATCATTATAATTCTTGTATAAATTCTACAAGACAATGTACAAATTGTCAAAATTATTAAACCTAAGACAGAGTTTTATGACAGTAAATATGAGTGTAAGGATTGTTTCAAAAAAAGTAAAGTGTAGAGGTTGTCAAAATATTATATTGAAGAAAAAATTTCCACGACATGTAACACTTTGTCCTAATCTATAATTCAGCAAATGCAAGTATATGATAAAGATTTGAATATATTAATAGATACTGAACGTGGAAGATATAATAGAAATTATCGTCATCCATCAAATCCTCTTACACCTAAACAAGAAATTAAATTTCATAACCATCGAAAATGTATGCAGTTCGTCAAAGATTACAAAGTAAAACACGGTATATTAAAATACACTAAAACAAATGATTTTCCACTTTGTTTGCGAAGTTTCAGAGTATTCTTGGCATATAATAATTTATGGTGGTTAATTAATAAAGAACATTCAACAGTCTATGATTTAAAAATATTGCAACAATTAAATATTCCTGCCTTCATCTAAACAATTTATAAGATCTAAAATTTATATCTAAAATTAAAACACACAGTTTTTCTCTAAAAAATAAATAATGGAAAATACCAAGTTTTATTATGTCTTATGTAAAAGACAGTTACAAACAGAAAAAGGTTATCAATCTCATTTAAAAAGTAAAATGCATTTACAAAATGTAGATCGAGCTGATGAAGGAAATATATCAAAATTAAATAATCACAAAAGTATCTAGAAACATTACCTACTGATATAAGAGTTAAAAAATATTTGATGATTATTCACATTCGGAATATAAAAAAGTTTTTAATAGCGAAGATTTTTTTGGGGAAATCGAAGGTTCTAGTAGCTACTTCGCCCGAAGGTTCTAGTACTTCACCCGAAACAGATGTAAGATATTTATTTCATGAAACTGACGAAACGGACAAAACCGACGAAGCTGTGACAGATATAAAATATTTATTTGATGAATCTGTTGAACATAATGAAGCCGATGGAACTTTTTATGATGTATTAACAAACTTCTATAATATATTTAAGAAATCTTTCAAATGTTATATGAATGTAGAAGAACTTTATAAAAAAACTGAATCCGATGGAATGACTGAAAAAATAGTACAAGGACATTTTACACAGACACAAGAAATTCATAATGTAAATGATATACAACTCGTATTTGAAACACTGATAAATATAGTCTAGAAAGCGAGAGAATGAGGCTAATCTGATGATACCTTTCATCAATGATACGTGTAACAGACGCATCAAAAACGTGATGAAAAAATACAACATTTCAGGAAACCTGATAAGTAAACCGAATGTTAGCCTTGAGAAATTCCTCAGAAAGAGACCTAAAATGACCAAAGATAATGGTTCCGAAATTTGTAAAGATATCGGACCTAAATATTCGTGCGCGGATAGATATGTGGTATACCAGTATACTTGTAAAAGTTGCAATGAAAATTATATTGGTAAAACAAGTCGTCCTTTTTAAATAAGACATCAAGAACATAAAAGTAGCATTAAAAACAACACATATAATAGTGCCCTAGCCCAGTACCGGTCCAAACATCCGATCAATGGAATTCAAGACTTCAAAATTCAGTTCCTATCTAAGAAAAGTAACACTCGCGATGTTACTTTTGAAAAAAGCAAGTGTATCAGAGTTAATAAGCCGGAAATCAATCGGAAGTACGAAATCAACTGTTATCCATTGATCGTTTCTACTATGTAGTTATCGGATGTTAAATCTGTTCACTTTCGATTCTTAAGGGAAGGGTTGAATGTAGGACCTGCCACTTACCATCGCACCCTGAAGGCCAAAGGCCGAAGTACAGTGCAACTTCAATGCACTTCAGTGTATCTTTATTTATTTTAAACAGATCAAAAAAATATACTGGTTCGGAGGCACCAAGTAGTAACTTGGTTTTTTCTTTTTATCAATGGTTAATAACATCGTTTATAGCAGTTTAAAAGAAATTTATTTGAATAACAAAAATTTATGCCAAACAGAAATAGTATACAATGAAAGAAGAAATTACATGCATCATAATATTATTTACAAAGGAAATGTAATATGTACTGAAAAATGTGAAATTATAAAATCATTATCACCAATAATGATTAATCATACTAATTATAAAGGATGTGGATTTCCCTATGAGTACGAAACCGAGCGTTCGTCTTTATTGTCAGAATATATACATGTACATAAGTTAGAGATGCTACCGCAGCTATATAAAAAACTATATCAACAAGAATACCAACAAGAGTTACAAATGTTACATAATCAATATCTACGAGAATATCAACAAGAAGTAATTATATTATTTCGCAAATATATTGAAGACGAATGGAATCTTGAAGATAAAGAATATTTAAAATTATCATGCATAGTCTACCAACAATGTAATTCTCAATTTAATGAATTAGAATGTCATCCAAAAAATCTACAACAATGTAAAGAATATTGTCAACAAAAACTCTACAAGAATATAATATGGGTAAACATATATTAAGTAAGGAATATCATGAACAATATGAAGAACAATGTCGAAAACAATATGAAGAACAATTTCAAAAAAATATCAAGAACAATATCAAGAACAATTAGAAATACTGCAACAGGAATATCAACAAAAGTTAAAAATGGTAAAGCAGCAGTTGATGCAACCAGCACAAGAGAATATACTATATTATCAAGGTCATAACATATTGTGTAAAGATATTTCAATATTTACAAAAACTTCAGATAACGCTAATTTTACCTGTCTCCAATGTATGACGAGCTTTTGGAACTAAAGAAGAAATGAATAGACATTTGGAGAATTGTCAACAAAAAGAAGCAGTTGAAAATAGTTTTTCTAAAGATGATTATTTAATATGTAATAGACATTATTTCAAAAATAAAGTACCCTTTGCTATTTATTGTGATTTCGAAGCATATAATGTTAACATGGCACAAAGTTCTGGTAAGTATTTGTTTGAACAAAAACCATTATGTTGGGGAATGTACATTCATTCAAATTATCCTGAACTATTTAAATCAGAATATTATCAATACTATGGTGAAGATAGTTCAGAAATGTTTACAAAGAAAATAGAAGAATTACAAAAATAGTTTTCACAATTGCTTAAAACAAATAAACCAATGCTTCCATTAACGTATGACCAATAAGTACAATTTGATAATGAATAATATTGTTACTACTGTGGAAAAGAATTTACAACTTACATGTATAAAGTAAAAGATCATGATCATCTAATGGATTATATAGAGGTGCAGCACATAATTCTTGTAATCTTAATGCTAATAAATTTAGATATAACTTTGTACCTTAATATTTCTACAATGGTTCTAAATATGATTTCCATTTAATAATAAAAGATCTATTCTCATCTGAAAAATTACAACAACTAAGAACAAAGATACTATGTAAAACAGAAGAAGAATATTTTTCAATGCAATTTGGTTGTATTAGAATATTAGATGCATTTAGATTTTTTAATCCTTATTCATTAGAGGTCATGGGAAAAACTTTGAAACCTGAACAATGTAAAATATTAAATAGACATAATTTAAAACCTTTAAAAGGTATTTTTCTATACGAATATTTAACTGGAGATATAAATAGAATAAATGAAATAATGCAAGAACATCAACTTTCTTCACGTGATAAATTTAAATCAACATTAAAACAATCACAACTATCTGAAGAAGATTATGCAGAAGCTGAAAAGAATTGGAGAGAGTTAAATTGTAGAACAATGTATGATTACACAATGAAATATCTTCAGATAGATGTATTAATCCTTGCTGATCTTTTTTGAAAACTTTCGTAACATGTATGTAGAATATTACGGAATAGATCCATGTTATTGTTATTCTACATCAGGATTAACATGGTTAGCAAGGTTGAAACATACAAATGTTAAACATAAATAGTATAAAGAAAGTTCTTATGATAAATTACTATTTTTGGAATCTGGAATTGGAGGTGGTGTTTCATTTGTTCTAGGTAATAGATATGTTAAATGTTATAATAAGAAAGTAAATCCTGATGATTATGGTTGTTTAAAAATTTTAAATCCAGAAGAAAAAGATCAGTTTATAAAATTGTTTAATCAAATATAAAGGACTTATATCAAATGAAGAGAGTCAAGCAGCAGTTGATGAATTCATGAGAGAAAACTATTTGTTATATTATGATTTTAATAGCTTATATTCTTCTTGCATGATACAAGAATTACCAACAGGTGAAATGGCATGGTGTAATATTCTTGAATACGAACCTACATTAGATGGTGAAAATAATTATGGTTTTATATATGAAGTTGATTTAGCATACCCTGATTATAGAAAAGGCGCAACAAAATATTATCCTTTCTGTCCCGAAAACAAAATTCCCAATGAAGAAGATTTTTCAGATTATCAAAGGTCTTTAATTCCTAAGAAATGTAGGCCAACAAAAAAAACTTATGTTAACACAAAATAATAAAGGAAAGTATGTTGTTGAAGGAAGAATGTTAGATTGGTATTTATATCATGGAATGATTCTTGTTAAAATTCACCGGAAACTAGTGTACACAATATCTAGGTGGTTAAAACATTATGTAGAGTTCAATATTGAAAAACGTAAAACAGCTAAAAGAAATAAAGATGATTTTGGAAACGTGTTCTTTAAATTAATGAATAATGCATTTTATGGTAAGACTTTAGAAAATGTGCGTAATAGACAAAATATTGAAACAGTTTATGATAAAGATAGGTTTCAAAATTTAACAAGGAAACCTATATATAAAAGAACTACTAGATTAAGTGATGAACTATGTGGAGTGCATCTAAGACGAAACATTATAAAACATGATAAGTTTAATTTTATAGGATTGAATATATTAGAATTAGATAAAGTATTTATGTATAGATTTATATATGACTATTTAGCACCTGTTTATGGCGAAAACTATAAATTACGCTTCACAGATACTGATAGCGTTTTCTTAAAATTAAAAATACCGTATAATTCTTCACTTGATATAGAATAAAATAAAAGATATCATTCATCCTTCTGATTTATGTAAAGTAAAAGATGAACTAGAAGGAAATGAAGAATACATAACAGAAGCTATATTTTTAAAATCTAAATGTTATTGTTATAGCACAAATTCTAAAACATCTAAAACAAATTCAAAGACATCTAAAACATTAAAAGGAATTTCAAAGGCATCAGTGGCTAACCAAATAGCATTTCAAGATTATAAGAGTGCATTATTTAATAATGAAATAATAACAGCATGTAATTATAGACTTAATTCAAAGAAACATAAAATGTACTTAAAAGAGGAACATAAATTAGCATTAGATCCATTTGATGATAAAAGAAAAATTTTACCTGATGGAATAACTACTTTACCATTTAAATTTTCTAATTTTGAATTTTTTGAATTTTTAAAGATTGAGACAAATTTTAAGAAAAAAATAAATAATTCGATCACTCTGCAAAAATATTTCCTATAACTCTATCATGTATTTTTTTATCAATATTAATTGTAATGAAGCCATAATCTTTCGACCAAGCATTATTACACGAATGTTTAAATTCATCTTTATCTTTGGTAAGCGATTGATCCCAGTGATTTCATAATTCAAATGCACCAATTATGAGAAAAAAGAAAACCACGTATGGCCGACATGTTTCATTTGCTCTTCAGTAAACATCATCAGGGCAGAAATTTTAAAGCTATGTACAATCGGATTGAAATACTAAAATGATAGCAAGATAAAAATCAATAGATACAACAAGAGCAGTGATTGGATGCCTATGTAGCAAAGATTCGTAATGCGATCGAGGTTGCATGTTCATTAAATATCGTCTGTTTGTTCGCTTTGATGACCAAAGTTTCAGCAATTTTAGTATAGACAGTGCGACACAAAATTGAGAAATTAACAGATGAAGCGGCTTGCGCATGCTTAGTGATTTCAGTAAGGGTCGGACTACCGCTCATATGTTCACGAATGCGAGTGGACAAGTGCCTCCGAGTCTCGCCAATGTAACAGCGACTGCACTGCTGACATTGAAATTTATAGATAATGTTAGAGGAGAGACCCCTTGGCACCTTGTCCTTATTCGGGAAAATATCGCTAGTCTTCATGGTTTTATAAACAGGCAAGAGACGATATACGGTGGGGAGAATGTTGTTTATAGCTCAAACAGATTTAACAGTTTGATCCTCTTTGGATTTCAGATAAGGCAATTTCAAGATAACGTAATTACGCTCAGGTTTGTCACTACGAGGATTCAAAACTTTGTTCTCAATTTCATTTTTGATTTTAGCAATGAAATGGTCATTGTAACCATTTTGTCTAAATATACTTTTGATTTGGATAAAAGATTTTTCAAAGTTCTCAGTCGTAGAATTCAGTTTTTTAGCTCTAAAAATCAACGATCTGATTGCAGATTTTTTGTAATTGTTCGGCGCATGGGCTTGGTTAGGAATATAACGACCGGTGTTCGTAGACTTCAACTTCCACTGAAATTCAACGATAGCGTTTGAATTATCGACAGAAACATCACGAAAATCAAGCTTGTTATTTTTCTGAACTTCGAGTGTAAACTGTATATTTTCATGAACTGAATTTAAGGCGTTAACCCTTAAAGGGATATGGGACATATGTGTCCCATGACCTAAATCATACGCTACCACCCTGCACGAATTTTTTTATGTTATCTAATTGTGACACATTAGAAATTCATGAATAGTGATTCAATTTTGTAACAATTTGAGGTAAGTAGCAACCGTCCTACGTATTATTAATTTGATTTGAATTTTTAAGAAAATGAAATTTAAATTCAAATATTCAATTCAAAATTTTATCGAGAGATATGTTTTTTGAAAACCAAATATTCAACCAAACTCATGATGCTGTCTTTATATATCGGTAGAGTTTCGCCTATCTATAAGAGATACGATTTTACCGGACTATGAGTGATATTTCCTCGTGGGACACATATGTCCCATTTATCCCATTAGGTTAATTCTAGTGAAATTTCATTATTTCATTTTTTTCAAAGTGAAGTTTTGTATTGTTTGCAGTGTTATTATTACTAAGTTGTTGACTGGTGTAAGAGACACTTGCTTTACATATATAACTTGTTTTAACCACATTTTTCAATACAACTAGGATACAATGGGACAAAATGTCTTATAAAATATAGAAGTAACGCTAGAAAATTAGTTGCCGCCATGGAATTCAGCAAAACAGTTGCGGTCCTTTTGCAAGCACAAAAACGCTTCGCATGTAGAGCACGAAATGCTTGTACGATTTTCTTGTTTATTTTTCCTTTGACACAGCTTGCAACGCTTTCGTCCATCATTTAATTTTGGCATATGTTGAGATACAGCAATCGCACTTGATTTTCTGTTGATAGCAGAGAGAGGGAACGAATTCTTTCGTGAGCAATATGAGCCAATAAGTCCATTCACAATATGTTGTCGAAATTCAAGATGCGTTACGTTGATGTTGGAATTCAATTTCTTGTAATTCAGATAGCCATTGACAACTGCTGTGTCAAGACAATCAAAGAATATTCTGAGATAATATTTGTACTTGCTACGCAAATCAATAGTGTAGTTAGATTTCAGTTGATCAGCAAGATCGACGCCTCCCATGAAGCAATTATATATTTTAACTATGATTGGCACTTCAAGGCAGATTTTATTAGCGCTGCCTTTTACCTTCCTTTCAGTAATTTGTTTCGCACAGGAGTCCTCTGCGTTTGATAATAAATGAACACTTCTCGTATCGATCCACTTCACAAAATTTAATTTCCTGTCCGTTGTTTGAAATGACTGCACTTCCCCTTTCATCATTTCTTTATCTGGCTTTGGTTTCGGCAGTCCTCTCCTGTTACGAACTGTTCCCGTCGCCTCCAGTCCATGTAGGTGTAAAAGATAGAAAAGGTATGGAGAGGAGAAAACTTATCCATAAATACTCGGCAACCAGAGCCAATGAGACTTTCAGTCATACGAAGAACAACATTTTCTCCAAGCCCAAGTTCCACAGTTCCTTTTCTTCCAGTGTAAACTTCCATTTAATAAGTATATCCTGAACGTGAACCGCACCTCATCCACATCTTGAATCCCCATTTTATTGTATTGGCTTTGTTTTCACGTATTGTCGCATAGCATTGTGACCTTTGTATTTTATCATACGTTCATCTATACTTTGACATTGTTCGGCGGTACGAGCATTTTGGAATGCACTATTCAGGTGGTTCAAAATGCATCGTACTTTTGAAGCTCTGCCGAAATTTGGATCATTCTTTGGAAGAGCAGATGTGTTGTCATTGAAGTGAAGCATGCGCTTGATAAGTTCAAATCTTTTGAGAGTCATCATACTAGAAATAAATGTCACGCGTAAATCACTGTCTGTTGACCAGTAGAAGCGAGTGCAAGGCAATTTGTAATACCCCATGACAAGAAGAATTCCTATAAACGCTTTCATTTCGTCAGCAGAAGTTTCGAAAGTGTCACCCTTCTGTATTGCATATCTGTTCGATTCATGTACGATAAGGTCCACCAAGGCATCAAAATTAGATGTGCGACAGAAGACATCATATGGTGCTCCATTAGTAATATTTATACAATCATAGTCAATTGGACGATCGAATTCTGGTTTGCAAACTGGCTCATACTTGGTATCCCAAACAAATGTAGGTCTTTCAGTCATTGTATAAGAGCTGCTTTCTGATGGTTGAACATCCATTTCTGTTCGGCTCTCTTCACCTGTTTGTATCAAAACATTAGTTTCTTCACTGTTATCGGCGTTTGCTAGAACTTCAATATCATCTCTGTCTAATTCATCAACCTCGTCATCCGAGTCATCCGCAAACAATAGTTCCAAAACTTCCTCAGGTTTAAGATTAAAATGTCTGCCTTTCATATAAGTGCATTTTCGTTTAGTCGCCATCACATCCAAGATACGAGGAAGAAGAATGCTGTGAAATTCATTCGCTTTCATTGAAATTCATTGTATTGGGGTGAGATGACGGTACGTATTGCGTGAAGTCATTTTGATTTGATTCGACAATAAAAAGATACATTCGATTTTATGATTTCAGCTTGCTTCCGTCATAGAGATGAACAAAAGCAAATAATTGGCAGAAGCAAGTCAATCCACACTCTACTCCAGTTCACTTACTGTTTGCAGCTGTTGATAGTTGAGGCCATTGATATCAATGCGGTAGTTAATACGATGATTTATCAATGATTGTGCACCTAACGGTCCGGTCCTTACCTATTGCAAGAACATTTTGTCTTAGCTGTGCAACAGATACTGGTTACAATAAACCCGATGTTAATAACTAACTAATGGGATAATGGGACACATATGTCCCATCCCTTAAAACTACCTAATGGGATAATGGGACATATATGTCCCAAAAATAAAAGTGGTCCTAGATCACAGTGTAAGTTTGAATTTGATAATTTAACGTGATTCTGAGCTAAACTACATCGCAATTAACAAAAAAATAATAATATCGCAGAAAAAAATGGAAATTGAAAAATTGGTCCCTTTAAGGGTTAAGAAATTTGGACGCATCATCTTCATCATTAACTACGGCAAAAATATGATCCACATAACGTTTATAATACTTAGGAAAGTAGGTCAAACGACTTTCAATGATGTTCATGGCTTGTAAGGGAACGTTCGAACGGCTATTGACACTATAGATCACATCTGCAACCTTATAGATTTTGAAAATTTTGAGGTTGATTAAGATACGCTGGTGTGTCTCCTAAATTTGGCATGTAAAAATATGCTGTTTCAATTTAACGGTAATTTGTATAGTCAAATTGATGGCGTAGCGATGGGTTCGTGTCTTGGTCCAACTCTTGCATCCTTCGCCATGAACATCATTGAAAGTCGTTTGACCTACTTTCCTAAGTATTATAAACGTTATGTGGATGATATTTTTGCCGTAGTTAATGATGAAGATGATGCGTCCAAATTTCTTAACGCCTTAAATTCAGTTCATGAAAATATACAGTTTACACTCGAAGTTCAGAAAAATAACAAGCTTGATTTTCTTGATGTTTCTGTCGATAATTCAAACGCTATCGTTGAATTTCAGTGGAAGTTGAAGTCTACGAACACCGGTCGTTATATTCCTAACCAAGCCCATGTGCCGAACAATTACAAAAAATCTGCGATCAGATCGTTGATTTTTAGAGCTAAAAAACTGAATTCTACGACTGAGAACTTTGAAAAATCTTTTATCCAAATCAAAAGTATATTTAGACAAAATGGTTACAATGACCATTTCATTGCTAAAATCAAAAATGAAATTGAGAACAAAGTTTTGAATCCTCGTAGTGACAAACCTGAGCGTAATTACGTTATCTTGAAATTGCCTTATCTGAAATCCAAAGAGGATCAAACTGTTAAATCTGTTTGAGCTATAAACAACATTCTCCCCACCGTATATCGTCTCTTGCCTGTTTATAAAACCATGAAGACTAGCGATATTTTCCCGAATAAGGACAAGGTGCCAAGGGGTCTCTCCTCTAACATTATCTATAAATTTCAATGTCAGCAGTGCAGTCGCTGTTACATTGGCGAGACTCGGAGGCACTTGTCCACTCGCATTCGTGAACATATGAGCGGTAGTCCGACCCTTACTGAAATCACTAAGCATGCGCAAGCCGCTTCATCTGTTAATTTCTCAATTTTGTGTCGCACTGTCTATACTAAAATTGCTGAAACTTTGGTCATCAAAGCGAACAAACAGACGATATTTAATGAACATGCAACCTCGATCGCATTACGAATCTTTGCTACATAGGCATCCAATCACTGCTCTTGTTGTATCTATTGATTTTTATCTTGCTATCATTTTAGTATTTCAATCCGATTGTACATAGCTTTAAAATTTCTGCCCTGATGATGTTTACTGAAGAGTAAATTAAACATGTCGGCCATACGTGGTATTCTTTTTTCTCATAATTGGTGCATTTGAATTATGTCATCTTCATCTCTTATACATAAATCTCTTAACAAATCACATAAATTTCTTGCATTTATTTCAAATAGTGTAAATATATTAGCATTCTTTCTAATAACACTTCCGTCTAATGAATACATACTTTGTGTTGAATAAAAAATACTACAGTTGTTATGTCTACCTCTTGTGAAAGAATTTCTCTGAGCTGGCTGATTTCTATCATTAACACAATCATCAAAAATTACACAATGTTTCATTGTTTTATCTAGTTTACTAGGATCATGCATATTACCACTATCATCTATTAATTGTATCTTTATATGCTTATTTTTATTGAATTCTACTAACTGATTATTTTTTGCTGCTTCTTCACACCACGAACTTATTTCTTCTTCATATTCAGATTTTTCATATTCTTTGAGTAATGAAGCAATTGCTGTTTTTTATGATTATTTTCAAATCCATATTTTGAAAATTGATAGACGGGTTGTTCTGCTGTTGTTGTATAAATTATAAGATTTTTATAATCCAAAAAATTTGGAGTCGTGAGAATTTTAAATAATAAATATGTTTTTCCACATCCTGATCTTCCACAAATAACTGATAAAACTTTATTAGATAAATTTGGATGATGATTAAATTTAAGTTTTTTTATTTAATGGTAATTTTGCAAAAATTTCTTCAGTCATTTTTAATAATTTTTTTTCAAGAAAATTAGACTTCTCTAACCAAAAGATCTATCATAATCTCTTCACCTCCAAAATTTATTTCTTGTCCTTTCTCATCAGTGATTCTAATGTTAATACTGTTAATGGTTTTCTTGTAATAGGAAAATATATTAATGTTTGTGGAAATACATTTAATCTATAACCAATGGGTACAGAAAAAGCTGGAAAACTGAATATTGAATTTGACAATTTACCATTTATATATCCTCCTTCAATAATGTCACAATGTACAACAATTGAATTTATTTCAGTTATTTTTGGAATTTTCTCACCTAAATGATAACCTTGACTATAGGTTTGTTTATTAAATCCTAATAGTTTTGACAATGATCTATCATGATTAAAATCAACTTGATGATTTTCGTCTAAAGTAAGAGAAAATTTATTAACTGCCGGTTCAACTACAAATGTAATTGTTTCTTATCTTTAAATGTTATACCTAAATGTCTCTTAATTTCATTTGATATTGATTCAACTTCGTAAGAACCAGGAAGAAAAGTTAGTATTTTCCACGTTTTACCTTTATCAGTAGAATATCTAAATTTGATCATTCACATTTTTTACAACATTTTGAATAGTGTTAAATGTGGACAAACTAGTCAATGCAATTTGAAATTACAAGTGTGTGATGAAGTAGTTGTCATAATTTTTAACGTCGTACTAAATTTTGATGAACCCAAAATCTCTGTTATATATATTTATATATTTTAACATTCTATCAGCATAAAATGTGAGGATACAAATCAGAATATTTTCAGTAATTCGTTAAAGTCACGTGTAGGAATGGAAGAGATATCAACAATTCTCAAGCCAAGCTCACTGATGTCATCATCGATGTCTTTCAGCAGAGTCATCCGTGCCCATGTCGAAGGTGTTCGGAAGTTCGATGCACTAACACTGCTTTCAGAGGAGTCAAACAGTTGTTTCTCATGGCTTGACCGATCAGGCGCAGACGTTGTTTTCGTATAGTTCTATTCAGAGGCGGCAAGAGTGTTCGTTCACAAAGATTGATGTTTGATATTCTTGTGGGGTAATGAATCCCTAAGGCAAAACGTTGTAGTTGACGATAGGTTGCATCTAAACGATTCTGTAAAGTCTTTGTGAGTGGTATAGCCTCTAGCCCATGCATGAGCACAGACTCAACCACTGATCGAAAAAGCTTTATTTTCGTGTTGTCGGGAATATTAGAATCGAAAATCGTTCGTAATTGGTTTGCTGCCGTCCAAGCTAAGTCGACTCTTTCTTTTACGAGATGCTTTGGATTTAAAACCTTCACGCCTAATTATTTAAAGTCATTCACTACTTCAACTCGTTCACCAGTCGGTAGATGGAGAACTGGCGTCTGTTCAGTCCCGATATACATCACTTTCGTCTTGCTGGCGTTGATGTGCATGCCAGGCGGATTCGCAACTTCATGCATGCGGTTCAATACACGTTGAGCAGTCTCCGGCGAGTTACACAGAAGTGCAACGTCGTCTGCATATGCCAAGGCTGAGAGCTGTACGCGCGGTTGTCTAGATCCCTGTCTCCGAGATAATTCGTATCCGTCCTCATCCGACAGAGAGTTACGGAGTATGTAGTCCATGACGACGACAAAAAGGAAGGGAGATAATGTGTCACCCTGTAGGACTCCTGATGTTGTTTTGAAAGTCATTGTTGGCCCGTGACTGGTGATGACGGTAGCGGTGCTGTTGGTGTATAATTGATTAATAGCATTACACAGAATATCTGGTACGTTGTATATTTTCAAGATGGCGAACATTTGATGACGACAAATGGAGTCAAAAGCCATTTTAAAGTCGACGTATATGATTGACACAGAAGATTTATGAGTCTTGCAGTTGTCAACAATACTTCTGAGAGACACAATTTGCTCAGTTGTAGAGCGCCCAGGACGAAATCTGCTCTGAACATGCAGTAGATGTGGATTTACGATGGGAAGGATGCGGTTCAAAATGATCTTATTAAGAGTTTTCGCCATGGTACACATCATTGCGATCCCTCTTTGATTGTCTAAGGACGATGAAGATCCTTTCTTAGGAATGGAGATAATACTTGAGTGACGCCATTCTGTGTGAAGTATCTCGTTTTCCGCGCCGCCAAGAACACTAGATCCGTTGAGAATGCTAGTCAAGTCCTCGTGTAGCTCATCTAGCTGTAACACTCGATTAGGAATGCCATCACGTCCGGGAGTCGCATCTGCTCGCATTGTTCTAGTGGCAGCTTTAAATTCTGACACAGAGATGGGAGTAAGATTGAATTCATCACTTCGAATTACGAGCTCTTGTTAAGCTCAGCATTAGTCGATGGGTCGACGTTCAGGATAGACTGATAATGGTTTCGAATAGAGAGTTTCCGTTCTTCAATAGATGCTGCGGAGATGATTGAATTTACTGTAATTTTCCTTCCGGTGAGACGATTTATAACGCTCCATGCGGCGCTGTGGCGACAGTTAACAGTATGCTGCTGTATTTCTTTTATACAGTGTTCAGCATATAATTCCATTTTTGATTTCATCACATACTCAAGGTGTTCCAGTGCTGCACGCGCCTCCAGGCTCTCAAATCCGTAACGATCACAGGCGCTTTGCACCAAAGAACGAGATCTGGAGATTTCACAGTCATCAGTCAAAAGAGATGATGGTTTGTTAGGACGTTGGATTGGCAGGGCATGGTTCGCAGCGATGTTCACAGATTCAGTCAAATTTAGATCATTGTTAGATACTCGTCGTGTCTCGAGATATTTGCAAACGAAGTTTTGCCGGCGTTCATTTTCCTCCAGGGCAGACCAGAGAGGAAAAGCAGGTAGTTTCTTCATGGTACGAGTCCATCGCAAGTTCATTTCCGCAATTAGGAAGGTATGATCGGAGTTTATCACAGATGGTTGAATATTATTCATTTTCAAAACAGAATTTTTGTAGCGGTTGGGAGTAAAAATCCAGTCTAGACGGGTTTTCCGTTTATTTGGACCTCTGAATGTGACAAGTTTGTTGGTATTTTGCCGCAGGAAGGCGTTTACAGCAATAAGGTCATTAGATGCAACAAGAGACGAAAGGTATTGTGAATTAGCATTCTCGACGCCGCAGTTGTTTTTGACGCGTATGTGGTCCACTGAGAGCGGAGCATTGAAATCACCACAAAGAAGGAGATGATCTCGGCGAGGAAGATTTAAGATTTCGGTGTTAAGACAGTCATAGAAGTCTTCGGTCTCTTGAGGATTAAGCAATGTGTTAGGAGCGGTAGGGGCATGCACAGAAAATATATTGAGTCTACGTTTCTGTTGCGATAAAGCAATGGAAAGCAGTCCAATGTTGTTCGTGATGAAACGGACGTCCAACATGGCGTCCGCGGCAGCTGGGGACAGGAGAAAACCGATTCCTCCGACACCATGATCTGCCGGAGCGCCTTTAAACATCCATCTACGGTCACTAACAATGTTAATATCAGCCGCAGTTGTTCGTCTGTGCTCTTGAACAGCAACCACTGACACAGACTGTTCAACCGATAGTTCGATCAGTTCGTGTAGTCTCCAAGAGGCTAACAGAGTTCTTGCATTAAACGTAGCGATTTTGAGTGTCGTCTGAATTGAGTTCTTGTATCCTTTATTGCGGGCACGTTGGGTGCTCTAGGCCTTAGGCTGGCAACCCACAGGTCCTGATTGTTGGAAGGGATATCTGCATTTCGCCTGCTTTGCTCAGCTGTTAAAAGTCCGAAATACCAAAATTTACGTTTTGTCTCTCTCTTGATCGGATAATGTTTCCGCAAGCGAAGAAAATCCTCACATGTGTAGGTCGCTCTTGATGACGACATCAGGCGTGGATAAGGCATAATCTCTGTTAGATTTTCTAAATGATTATTAATTTTTTCTAGTTCTGCTGAACGCATTTTTTAGTTAAAATTTTAAATAAATATTTTTTTATAAGAAAATTAAAAACAACATATTTCAGCAATACTTTTATAATCCTCTTCATTTAGAATCTTCTTTTCTAACAGTCTTTTCAATATAGCATGAATTTCATTGAAACTAGAATTATGTCCTTCTTTTATTGCAGATATTAAAATATTTAATCTATTTAGTAATTCTTGTGGATAATCTGCTAAAAAAACAGTTGTTTCTGTTTTAAAACCTTTCAATACTTTAACTCCCGTTGATAATAAATTTTCTAATTGTTTATAACGTCTAAGAGATTTTACTGCACCAACTCTATCTAACATAGCTTTATATTTTATGAGATCTTCTACAGCATAATTTTTTAATTCTGCTCCTCTTAAAAGATCTACAAAATTTCTATCTAAACTAAAAGGAGATTTATCTGGTGAAAAAATTAAACCTCGTTAAGGTTGTGGAAATATTTCTTTTTGTCCGAGATAAAATCTAGGTATTGTTTTTCCATCTATAAATGAAATAGAATGCTCAAATTGCATAGATTTTGGTAATTTCTTATTAATGTTTGATTCTAGTAATCCATAGTCATCTAATATAGTTTTGTGTGCTGGATCTGTTATATTAATTTGTTCATCATTATTTGCAAGTTCTTTTTCAAGAGTTTTAAATGGTTCAATAGTTTTTTCAAAATCAGTTTTTACTTGCTCGGCTTGTTGCATTTTTTCAAACATATCAGATTGAACACCAGCTTTTATCATTCTATGCTGAGTATGATCTTCTTTCATAATATATTTTTTCTTTATTAACTCATCTAATTGTTGGATTCTTTTTTGATCATCAGCTCTAATTTTATCCATTTTTAAAATATAATATTTGAACATTGGATTACAACAAAAACATTTTGCTGAACAAATTATTTTTTTATTTCTTTGTTGTCTGACATCTTTTCGTTTAAAATTATGTTTAATAAAGTGTTTAGTTCTTCTAAAAAAATTTATCATTTTCTTCATTAAAAATCTTACCATCACTAGAAATTTTACCATCATTAGAAATTTTGTCGAGCTGTTTATTCATATCATTAAATGATATTTTATTGACTTCATTAGCTATTTGATCAAACTTTTCAATTTCATCTAACGTAATAACATTATCATCACATACTCCTTGAAAGTAGTAATGTAATTTGTCATGAACTTCTCTATTAGATTTTTAAATTTAAACAGTAAATGTTTAGTTTCTAATGATTTTCGTTTCTTAGTTATTAAAGGTTTATCTAACATTGTAACAAGTGAAGTTGTAAAAACACCCGGACCTGTTAAAGCTGTAGCAACTACTGGAATTACTAAAACACCTGGAGATATAACAATTGTAAATACTCCTAAACTTATTGTTAAAAATATTCCAATACCTTGTGTTACATTCTTAACTTAAGACCATCTCTTTCTTAATTTATCATAATGCTCTAATCTTAATAATAATTGAGATTCCTTATCTTTCGTATAACGTACTCTATCCTTGTGTTTTTCAATGTTCATCTTTTCAATGTCCATTAAAGTAGAACTACGTTCATTTATTAACGAAGGATATATTCTCGAAGTTTCTTCCATTTTCGAGGTTTCTTCCATTTTTGAGGTTTCTTCCACTTTTGAGGTTTCCATTTTTTAATAAATATTTTGAATACAATCTGATATTTTTAGACTATGTGAAATTTATAGACTACCTAAATTTTCGACTACGTGAAATTTTTAGACTACATAAATTTTAGACTACGTGAAATTTTGATATTTTTTAGACTACTTAAATTTTCTACTACGTGAAGTTTTTAGACTGCCTAAATTTTCGACTACGTGAAAATTTTAGACTGTCTGAATTTTCGGCTACGTGAAATTCTTGGACTACCTAAATTTTCGACTAAGTGATATTTTTGAAACCTCTTTTCAGTATATGAAAAAATCCCAACCAGCTGAGAAATTTATTTTTAATTTTATCCTTGATATTATTTTTATTTATAAAACTCTTTTTCAGTGTATGAAATATTTCCTATACTCATTCTCAGTATATGAAAAAATCCCAACGAGCTTAAAAATTTTTTTGTTGACTTCATCCATGATATCATGTTTTTATAAAACTCTTTTTTCAGTGTATGAAATATTCCGATTTTGCATTCTGGAGGTATCTTATTTTTTTTAGTTGTCCTGAATCGGTCATATATACATTTTTTTGCATTTTCCTGGACAGGTCTTATATAGGCTACATTACTGTAGAAAGACCTTTTCTTGTTTTTTGTTAATTAGTATCTCTTAGTATATTAAGTTTGACTTCTATATTGTATCTAGCTATCAAGCTCATTCATAGATTTTCGAATAATTATTGTATTAGGATTTGAATTTAGAATCAAGTTAGCCTGTAATATGATTTCATTAGTTTGCCCTGAAGATGGATGCTGTGGACATCCGAAGCGCTGGCTTTGTAATAAAATGGTTTGCAAGAATTGCATTTAAGTTCTCCAACATTGAAACAAAATTAGTTTATCGAAAATTAGAAAAATGTTATGTTAAGCTTAATTATATTGACTGCGATATTTTATTTAATAATTCCTGCATATTCTAGATGTCCATGGATATGACCAACGGCCCCATCTGCCTTACGATCATCAGTATTCTACTGTTTAAGAACAAAGTTTGAGAGTATCCTTTTCGTAACCCTGCGACCTCTAATGCAGGGGAATGGGGATCCACCGAGCTGCAGGATCTTTCTACCTCCACGACCGCTCAAATGCTGAATAGCGAGACCGCAAATAATGTCATGGTAGCAAATCAAACTATGTTGCATCCAAATTCTGTTAATTGTAATTCTTTTGTTTATAATGATGATATTCGCATCTTGGCATATAACTGCGAGAGTGATCAGAAATCTCTCCGATATTTGCAAGTTTTGCTGTGATCCTGCGCAGTTCTGTGCATTTCTGAAACTTGACTCTCTTTGGCAGAGGAATATTTTCTTCAGAACCACATAGAAGAGGACGATATTCTGTGCTTAATCCTTCAGTGTGGATACTCCGTCTGGACAAAGTGAAGCCATTGACATGGTTTGTCATCAAAGCGATGGATTGAAATTAATTCCAGCTCAGTGTCCTAGCTCCCGCATTTGCGCCATGATTCTCCATGATGTTGATTATCATGTTTATGTAAAAATGTTGGCAAAGACTCCACAGGAAGACTGTCACAAAACCATGCTGGTGTAAGAAAGAAGAATCACTTAAAATGTTCAGTCCGACTACGAGGATTAGTAGCAAAGTATGGATTAGAGGAGTGCATTCACTTCCTCTTATGCATCTGGTAAAAGAACGAGGACGTGGAGTAACAGAAGAAAACTCATCAGAGAAAGGACGATAATAATAGCGGTAGATGAAGGAAATACAGGAGACTACCCTTCGGTGTCCGAGTGATGTCAAATTTGAATTGAGACCGCGTTATCTATCAGACGAACTGCCTTGCGCTGAAGTCGATCAAGTATATCTATAGGCTTATCCAAGCTGCTCTGAGGACCTGATGACTAATCGTGTGAGCAAAACTACATCTCCTGATGAACTTGAGTCTTGTTAAGTATACGAATAGCTGCTGAAGGGCTGAAGTAGGCACGGGGTCGCAGCAATGTTCCAAGACGCTAGAAAGCTAATGGAACAGCTTGGGGATATGGATTGTCTAACCTTAAGACTCAGACAGTGACGCACCTAGCGAAGAAATGCTTTTATCGACTGAAAGGCAATGAGCTGTCATGACTCGGTTGGAACGACTCCAAGACAGAATTCTCTGTAAGTCAGATTCAATAGATCTGTTCAATGTCACTCTGTCCTGCAAGACGGTAGCTACAAACCTCTAGACCCGATGAAAAGTGGAATAACCAGAAGAGTCAAACAGTGGATTGGATTTTTCTCAGACGTACACTGTAAATCGCTCAATACCAATCACATACGAACGATGCATGTCAACATATTTTTTGGTGCATTTCTGTATATATTTATATGCTTCTCGTATGTTATTTCAAGTGTGGCATGCTTTACATACGAAAGTCATACCAGCACAATGTAAAAAGAAAGCATCAATCATGTCCAAAGTATGTTGATTTAAGGCCTTTTGTCATTAAAGATCACACTAATATTACTACTGTTTTGTAAGTAGTGAGAGGATGACATTCAAGACTCATGGTTACGATACTGAAGTCAATTTAAAATACAAGTAATTCTAAGGTATTTAATGAATAATCAATAAGTATTCAACCATCAACAATTATGCATTATGTACTTTTGAAATTAAGCATATTATCAATCCTACATAAAAACACATTATAATTCATGAACGCAAAAGACAGTTATGTTTGAGATATATAAGTCAACATGATTGCACGAAGAAAAGCGATGGAATGAATTGATGTTTAGCAACTTGGTTCATGAAGTAGAGCTAATTAAGCGTCCTCTTAAAGTTGCTAGACAAGTAGCAACGACGACATACTTGTGGAGCAGAAAATTCACAATAAATCTAATCTGGTTAAGTATCACAC